>JACRUU010000007.1:32925766-33020766 GCA_030449085.1 Kryptopterus vitreolus | reverse complement strand
AGCCACGTCTCTTTTTCTTTCTTCTTCTCTACCTTTAGGTTCTTGGAATAATTCCTCTTTTTTCTAGTTTTGGGAGCCGCCATGGTTGCACCATAAACCTCGGAGATGTTGTCTAGTTTTTGGATGCTCTCTGAAGTTGTACGTGGACTGCTCATCTGCATCTGGTGAGGGTTTACCTGCATGTGTTCTTCCGCACTCACCAGCATGCCGATGTTTCCGTGTGCGCTTGCTGGTACCATGTGGCTGATTGGCTCAGGAACTTTTGATCTTTGAGGTTCACCATCCACCTTCTCACGGTGCGCTTCCTGTTTCCCAAGTCTATGTTCTTGTGGTGATTCCTGTCTGGTGATTGTCTCATTTTGGTGCACAGATACATCTTCATGCGATCTTTGACGTGCATTTTGGTGCATTGGAACATCTGATCTTTGAGGTTCATCATTTCTCTCACCAGTGTGTGAATCCAGCATCTTTATGCCTCCACATTTGTCTGTTAACGGTGTTAGTTTTTGTGCGATTGTCTCATTTTGGTGCATTGGAACATCTGATCTTTGAGGTTCCTCATATTTCTTATCAGTGTATGGTTCCTTCATGTAGGTGCTTCCAATTCCAACATCTGATCTTTGAGGTTCTTCATATATCTTATTGGTATATGGTTTCTTCTGGTCCATAGTTCCAGATCTATCTTCTTGTGTTGTTTTATTTCTAATAATTTGGTCAGTTTTGTGCAGAGACACATCTTCATGTGATCTTTGATGTTGCTCTTTCCTCTCCTGAGTGTGTGGATTCTGCGTCTTCATGATTCCACATTTGTCTGTTAACGGTGTTAGTTTTTGAGCGATTGTCTCATTTTGGTGCATTGGAACATCTGGTGTTTGAGGTTCCTCATATTTATTATCAGTGTATGGTTCCTTCATGTAGGTGCTTGCAGGTCCATCTTCCTGCATTGATACATCTGTGCTTTGAGGTTCCTCATATATCTCACTGGTATATAATTCCTTCTGGTTCATAGATCCAGATCTATCTTCTACTTTGGTCTCATTTTTTATGATTGCCTTCTTTTGGTCCATAGTTCTAAATCCATCTTCTACTGGTATCACATTTTTTGTGATTGTCTCCTTTTGGAACATTGGATCATCTGATCTTTGTGGTTCCTGATATAAAGTATGAGTGAATGATTCCTTTATATCTCTGTTTCCAGTTCCATCTGCTGATGTTTTTTCTTCTTCAAGTCGTTCTTTTTCTTTTTTTATGATTGTCTCCTTCTGGAGCAAAGACACATCTTCCTGCATTGGTAAATCTGTTCTTGGAGGTTCCTCGTGTATCTTATTGGTGTATAGTTTCTTCTGGTCCATAAATCTATCTTCTGGTGGTGTTTCATTTCTAATAATTTGACCATTTTTGTTCAGAGACACATCTTCATGTTTAATAACATTTAATCTCTCAGATCCAAAGTCCATCTCCTCATAGTGTAAATCCTGCCTGTTGATGTCTTCAGGTCCATCTCTTTGTGGGGTTTCATTACTGGTGATTGTCTCATGTTGGTCTAGATTTACTACCATTAAAACATCTGATCTTTGAGGTTGAGGTTCATCATCCACCTTATCAATGTGCATTTCTTCCTCATCTGTGCTTCCAAATAAATCTTCTACCAGCATCTCCTTTTTTGTGCTCTCCTTTTGGATCATTGGAACATCTGATCCTCGAGGTTCTTCATATTTCTTATCACTGTGTGGTTTCTTCATGTCTGTGCTATCCTTTCCATCTGCTAAGGTTATTTCTTTTTGGTCATTTTGGTGCAGAAACACATCTTCCTTCGTTGGAACATCTGCTCTATGAGGTTCCTCATGAGACTGTACATCCCTCGTGTCTGCACTTGCAAATCCTTCATCTTGTGGTGTGTAATTCATGGAGATTGCTTCAGACACATCTTCAAAATTCGATACACATGGAACATTCGATCATCATTTCTCTCACCAGTGTGTGAATCCTGCATGTTCACGATTCCACATGCTTCTACCAGTGGACTTTCTTTTGTTCTTCATATATCTTATTGGAGGTTTCTTCTGGTCCATTTGCTCTTCTTGTGTTGTTTTATTTTAATAATTTGGGACTCATCTGTCGACAGTGGACCACTAGGAACATCTAATTTCTGAGGTTCGTCATCTCTCAGAGACTCATCTGCACACATTGGACCACTGGATTTTTGAGGCTGACATTCATTGTTCACCTTATACTTCTGTTCATTCATACTTCTGTCGCTGGTGTGACTGAGATTTTGTGACAGGATTTCCACATTGTGTAGAGAGGAGCTATCATTAAAGCTTGAGGTAAATAAAGATTCGCTGCTGTCAAAATCTGTAAAATCTATGGAGTCGTCACAAGCTGCAGAGCTTTCATTTGCTAATGAGACAGAACCACGTTTCTTAAAAAACATGTTAATAGCCAGTTTGGGAAATGTCGCCTGCGTTGTCGCCCCGAAAAAGCTTTCAAGTTCCCTTTTTCTCCGAATTTCATCAATTTGGTTCGCTTTAAAGCATAAACTCTTTCTGGATTCTTTGTCCCTTAATTCTTTTCTCAAATCCTCCACGGCTTTTTCTCCGATCTTCCTCTCCAACTCACTGATCAGCTTTTGGGTGGTTTGCGGTTGAGAGATCCAGTGTTCCAGTTTGGCGTAGGAGGAGATCTCCCTGAGATCTGGGTCACATTCAGAAAGAGTTTATTGTGAGAAATGGAAGAGATTAAATAAAGAAATAAATAAAGTCAACATATTAATATATATGTAAACACTATATATGGTCAATTACTAACGGGCCAAAAGTATGTGGACACCCAACACCCAAAATGGCATTTTGTGATATGGTTACGAACTTTGATCTGCTGACAGATAGACAGATTGACAGAAAAAGAGATATACAGATAGATACTTTATTCATCTTAAAGGGAAATGTATAACTTTCAGCAGTATCCAATGCTAATTAATACAATATACTAAAGATATAACAGTAATAAAATTAAGAGCGAAAAGTGAGTGTTATGAAAAGTGTGCAATTTTAGAGAAATAAGGGTTAGGGTCTAATTAACACAGTCTTCTTAATTAACCAGGAGAATATACATATATACATATACATTTAAATTCGTATAAACAACTTGATTTGTAATGTATTTAAATTGGAAGTATTTTTGCTGCCTTCACCACATCTATCTTTCTACTTAAGTATTATTTATCTATTAACTATCTATAATCACGTTTATGTTATGGAAATCTTTTGATAAGCTATATATATCCTGCTTAATATATATATATATATATATATATATATATATATATATATATATATATATATATATATATATATATATCTATATATATATTATATATATATCTATATATATATAAGAGTGTATATTTGTCACATATACATTACAGCACAGCGGGGGTGAGAGCGCAGGGTCATCCATGATACAGCGCCCCCTGCAGTATAAAGGGGTTAATGGCCTTGCTCAAGGACCCAAGAGTGGCAGTGTGGCAATACCGGGGCTTGAACCTCTGACCTGCTGATCAGTAACCCAGCACCTTAACCACTGATCCACATGATACAAAAGATTACAGTTCATGGGTGTATGCTCCGAGAGTGGACTGGATCACCTGACCATGAGATATTTGAACATCCCATTTGATATTATAAAAACCACCACTCTTCTGGGATGATGTTCCACCAGATTTTATGTTTGCTCTTTCACTGACAGGTAGTGATGAGAAGGTGTTTAAAAGGCTTTATAGCAGGAGATATTCCACATATTCCCACTAATGTGAAGCAGAACTTCTGGAGTTTGCTTTGTTTACTATTCAAATGTTGGACAAAAATGCTACAGCACAACTGTGTGTTTCCCAACTTTGGCAGAAAAAGTGCATCAAAGTGGAAAACTCATGTTTCCCAATACTTTTGTCCATAGAATGCATTTCATACTTTATATTATATTATCTTGTAAATGCATTTACTACACTGGCAAGCCAAACATTTTATATATTCTAATATTTCACATCCAAATAAAATGCAAAATGTAAACGTGTTAATCATTAATAAAACTGACCAGAAAGATTATTATCCCATTCATCCTGATTCTCCAGCCTGGATTTTTTTTCTGTGTGGAAATCAAGAATAAAAATCACAAAAAAATCATCAAGCATCAGCTTTAAACTACACAATAAAGTGATATTCCAAAGTCCATGCTAAAGTTTGATGCGTTATTGTGGGATCCTGATACTTTTTGTGCATGTTATCGGCTGAAATGGGAGAAAAATGTATTCTGAAAGTGCATTTGTTCTTTCATTTACTTCAGGAGCTTATTATCGTTTTTTTTTTTTAGAGAAGACACACAATGTCCCATCAGCCAACACAAACCATATGACCCTTTTCAAACCCTCAACTCCTGTATAAAATGAGATCATTTTGGATTACAGCATCTGCTAAATTACATAAATATCTACAAATATAAATATCACTCACACCTCTCTTTCGCTTCACTAACACCATGTTTATTCTGTTTATTTATTAAACCCATGGAATTTGGGAAAAACACAGATGACTGAGATTTTAATAAAATCTACTTACTGAAAATTAGTTTAAACAACTAAATATCTAAAATCTAAAAAAAAAGATTTAAAAATAAATATTAGAAAAATCTAAATATTCATTCATTCATTCATTCATCTTCTAGCGCGTTATCCGATCATCCCTCGGGTCACGGGGAGTCTGTTCCTATCTCAGGCGTCTATGGGCATTAAGGCAGGATACACCCTGGATGGAATGCCAACCCATCGCAGGGCACACACACTCACATTCACACACACATTCATACACTAGGGACAATTTTCCAAGGTGCCAATCAACCTACCGTGCATGTTTTTGGACCAGGGGGAGGAAACCGGAGAACCTGGAGAAAAACCCCCTGAGGCACGGGGAGAACATGCACAAACTCCACACACACATGGCCGAGACGGGAATCAAACCTGGACACTGGCGGTGTGAGGCGAACGTGCTAACCACTAAACCACCGTACCCCCTTACTATCAAAATATGAAAAATAAAAATTTTTTGGATTGTAATCACTGAAAAATACTGCAGAACTTACTCGGTGGTTCGTCGACCTCATCGTTATCCTGCACTGTATGAAATACATATCAAAGTTACAAACCTTTAATCAGAGTGAAATGATTATCAATGGAATTAATCCAAAAGAATACTTGAGATCTCACCCAGTTCTTTTAGCAGATCTGCCTCATTCTTGTTCAACCACTCATATATGTGGTTAAAATGTTTTTTGTTATTTACGCTGGAATAAATTTCACGCATTTGTTTTTGTGATGTAGTCTTACTTTTGATGTTTTGGTAGATTTCATTGCTTATGTAGCGTTTTCCAGACAGAGTATCTGCCAGGCGAATTGGATTTCTAGTCTTTTGTACAATGATATCCCTGTTGCGCATAAGAAGTTCTGTATTTTCCATGTTGACTGTTTAAAAACAGAAAAAAAGGGAAAATAGAGTTTAAAAATGAGTTAATCGCCTTCACTGTGGAGATATGAACAAAATAAAGCTAAACATTAGATTCAATTTAGTGCCTGAATCCGCATTTTCTCATTTATATTTTTATATTTATTATTATTATTATTATTATTATTAGTAATAGTAGTAGTAGTGCACTCGCTCATTTATTAATGCTTGTCATTTCTCGTCTTTTTTTCCTCAAATAATAAAAAACAACCACGTAATACATAAGAAATATTGATTGTGCAGATTGTGCCCTCTAGTGTTCAAAGTGTGCAACTGCATTAAAAGCATCAAAATTGAGAGTTCACTGACAGGACAATAAACCACTTCCTCAGGACAAAAAGAGAGGCGGGCCTACAGAAATGGCGCCAAATTTGTTCTACCCAATCAGAATGCTCCAAATTGGCGCCGGGGAGCTCTGCTCTGACAACATTTAAGCGACAATAAACAGATTAATTCATATTTATCACCAGGTTATGCAAGTTTAAAGAACACAGTACAAACCTCTGGTGCACTACCAGATATATACTGTGTATATTAGGGGTGTAACACTGCACAAAATTCATTTCTCAGTTTTACAGTCACGATTTGGTACAATCTCGGCACAGCAAAATAGCTTTAATAATAATAATAATAATAATAATAACAATAATACTACTACTACTACTACTAATAATAATAATAACATTAATTACATATGTGATCTTCAACTGTTTACCTTTGTAAAACAATTTAAAAAATGTATTTTTACATTTTAAAAATTTATCTGGCTTTTATGTCCTTTCACATTTATGTTATTTCACATTTACGGCATTTGGCGGACGCCCTAATCCAGAGTGTCATGTCATGTATCAGGTGACATAGTAAATGTTGCACCACATTTAAAACGAAATTAAAACAGTAACCCTTAGTGCCTTATTGCCTTCTAAATCAGTAAAGTGAGAATGTAGTTTATATATATATATATATATATATATATATATAGTATATATATATATATATATTTTATTTATTTATTTATTTATATAATATATATATATAAAATCTACAGATTGTCACCAAAACTGTACACATCATCAAATGTCATTTACATTAAATTTCAGTGTTAGTAAATTGTATCATATTTTTTAACTTCCTGTACAGACACATAGGGCGTCATCTCTTGAACGTCTGCTGACTCATTTTAAGACATCCGCTGTTAAACATGTAAATAAATGTCCTTTGAAACCTTAAAAAAACTGAAACCATTTATCTTCTGCTAAAATCGCTTATCGAAAGATTTCCGTAACATAAACGTGATTATAATATATATATATATATATATATATATATATATATATATATATATATATATATATATATATATATATTATATATATATCTAGATATCAGGTGACAGAGTAAATGTTGCAGTAATCCTTATTGCCTCATTGCCTTCTAAATCAGTGAGAATGTGGTTGTCTTCTTACCTGGAAAATGGCCGTAGATTTGCTTCAAGCAGCTGTGATCTGATCTGAGTTTATGTGCTTTCACAGATCTGCACCACAAGTTCTCTGTCAGGACAATAAACCACTTCCTGATGAAAAAAAAATAAAAGAGGTGCACATCCACAGACACGGCAACATCTGCAAAATCTACAAACATCAGCGTCACCTGAACATCTTCATTTCCTCTCCATCAGTGTGGCAAAGTCCACCCAACACAACACTGGTATAAACACACACACACACACACACACACACACACACACACACTATTCAAAATGTAATAAGTAGTGTAACTTTTTACATTTATTTATGGCATTTGGCAGATGCCCCTTATACAGGGCGACTTACAACTAAGCAATTGATGTTTAAGGGCCTTGCTCAAGCGCCCACTAGTGGTAACTTGGTGGTGGGGATTTGAATCTGTGATCTTCCGTTCCAGAGCCCAGCACATTAACCACTGAGCTCCCAATTACTTTGTAAAAGTAACTTATTACATTTTATTACTTTTTGATTACTTTCATTTGTCCACTAGGTGGCGCTCGGAAAAAGTGGGTTATATTTTCATCATTGGGCTTCATCATTATATATATATATATATATATATATATATATATATATATATTTAGAATTGTAGTAATTATATTTATTATATAATTATAATAATTAGGGGCACGGCGGTTTAGTGGTTAGCACGTTCGCCTCACACCTCCAGGGTCCGGGTTCGATTCCCGTCTCGGTCATGTGTGTGTAGAGTTTGTGCATGTTCTCCCCGTGTCCTCAGGGGTTTTTTCTCCGGGTTCTCCGGTTTCCCCCCTCCCCCGGTCCAAAAACATGCACGGTAGGTTGATTGGCACCTTGGAAAAATTGTCCCTAGTGTATGAATGTGTGTGTGTGTGTGTGTGTCCTGTGATGGGTTGCCATTCTATCCAGGGTGTATCCTGCGTTAATGCACATAGACGCCTGAGATAGACACAGACTCCCCGTGACCCGAGGGAAGATCGGATAAAGCGATAGAAGATGAATGAATGAATGAATATATAAATTATAATAATTATTTAGTGGTTTTATGTATATACAGTATAAATGGAATTTCCTTTGTACAGAGCGAGTAGCTAAAGTGACACTACTTTCTTTTTATACTCCTGGTATTGTTGTGTATGCTTTAAAGTTTATTATTATTAATAATTATATTATTATTATGATAATAATAATAATAATAATAATAATAATAATAATAATACAACAACAATAATAAATAACCTCAACCTGATATTACAACTGTCGGGTTGCAAATTCACACGATGACTGGGAGTAATGGCGCAGAGTGAGACACAGGTGGATGAACCAATGCGGCTTTATTGTACAAACCAAAGACAATCCCAAAACAAAGAAGTAATCAACAAAAGAATTCTTGGGAGAATGCAAACACTAAACATGTGAAAACTAAGGAGTGTATGTGTGTGTGTGTGTGTGTGTGTTTGTGTGTGGGAAGTACAAGTCCCAGAAACGCCTGCCTAACAACTAATCAAAGACTCCTCCCATTTCCAGGCAGGTAGCCTATTAAAGGATGGATGGACGAACGCACACGCACACACACACACACACACACACACGCACACACACATTCTCCTTACTGTATACCGTTCTCTCCAGTTTAAACACTCAGGAACATACAAACGTTAAACGTTAAAAAGTACATTAAAAAGAAGAACAGAAAAAATCCAACCAAAAACAAACAAACAAACAAACAAACAAACTACTCAGTAATGCGAGTAAATATTATTGTTCCTTCCCAACCCTGTCTTTGTGAATGAGAGTTTGTTAAATAGAAGGTTGTCTTTTTGTGTGTGTGTGTGTGTGTTTGTGTGTGGAGTGTGTGTGTGTGTGTGTGTGTATGTGTATGTATGTGTGTGTGTGTGTGTGTGTGTGTGTGTGTGTGTGTATGTGTAGGTGTATGTGTGGGTGTGTGTGTATGTGTGTGTATGTGTGGGTGTGTGTGTGGGTGTGTGTGTGTATGTGTGTATGTGTATGTGTGTGTGTGTCATGTGAGTTTTTTCATTGTACTCATATGAGAGACAAGTGTTTGTCCATTACAGGACACACACACACTAGGGACAATTTTCCAAGGTGCCAATCAAACTACCGTGGAGGTTTATGGACTGGGAGGGGAACTGAAGAACCCGGAGAAAAAACCCCTGAGGCACGGGGTTATCACGTTAGCCTCACACCGCCAGGGGTCAGGTTCGATTCCCGTCTCGGCCATGTGTATGTGGAGTTTGCATGTTCTCCCCGGTCCATAAACATGCCCGGTGTGTGTGTGAGTGTGTGTGTGTCTTGTGATGGGTCGGCATTCCATCCAGGGTGTATCCTGCCTTAATGCCCATAGACGCCTGAGATAGACACAGACTCCCCGTGACCCGAGAGAAGATCGGATAAAGCGCTAGAAAATTAATGAATATAAAATTGCAATTATAAGGGGAAAAAAATTATAATTCTGACTACACAATTGTGATTGTGAGAAAAACAAATCTGAATTGCAATAAAAATAACTTTGTTTTTTTTTTATTCAGTGGCGGAAACAGGCTTCCCAGTTAAAACTTCTGACAGGTAACTTCCTGTTTGTCCAGCTGTCTCTCCCCCCACCTGTGTTACACATGTACGCACACGTTCTTCCAAACTAAGCAACAGATTGATACCATGAAAACGAAACCATTGTATTCTGCCTGAAGGCATCGTCAAAGCTTATTGAGAAAAAAATAGACTTTTCAAACACTCTGTAGGTTAGGATTTATATTTATACACAGATACGGAGCATTTTAGAAGCGGAATAAATCTTAAAACAAGTTTTGCTGAACTTTGACTTTAAGATAATAATCTCCGGCCTTCAGTGTAAAGAGCAAAGATTCACATACCAGATGAAAGTGGACAAAAACAGACGAATCATTTCTCAAAATTATAACTCGACTTAGTGAGAACGCTGCTTACCTGTTAATGAACAGCAGATTTGTGCTCCGATGTGCGAGTTCACCCGAAATGTAATACGAGATCACTCGCAGCACGATAAAACACTCCCCGACGAGGCAGGCCGAGTGAAATGGCGCCAAAACTACTCTGTCCAATCGGAATACAATGAAGTGGCAAATAAATTTGCTCTACCCAATCACAACACAGTAAAATGATTTCTAGTGGGAGGACAAACCAAAGCTAAGCCTTACTTCATGGCATTGATATTTCTGCATGAGTTCACATTTACACACACGTTTTCATTATTAGAAACATGTAAAATGACTTAATTAACATGAAATTAACATGAAAAGAATCATTTCCACAGTAAGATTAATATTAAATAATCAATAAGTTTATTAAAGGGGGTATTAGAAAGATAATAAGATAAAAAAAGATAAAAAGAACATAAAAAGTATTAATTTATGGTATATTGAAAAAAATCGGATTAGTGTGCAATTAATCATGAGTTAACTCACACACACACACACACACACACACATATATATATATTGTGATGGCATCCGTCCGTCTTCGAGAGACGATGGTGTAGCTTCCGGTTTGGTTTTCCTATCTGCACCTACGCGAATGGCTGAAGAGTCCTACTCTAGAGTGGCAGTCTTTGTTGCACTTGCTGCAAGTGAATGTTGATGTTTGTTGAGGCTGTTGTTGTTTCGCCTTCCTCCCAGCTCTCTTTGCAGCTAGGTTAGTGTTTCTCACCTCCTCGGCTTTCTGAACGCCCTGTCTGACAGCAACACGCCAGGCCAAGCGGTCGTCAGCGCAGCTCTCCCAGTCATTTACGTTGATGTTGGCCATCTTCATGTCCTTTTTGCAGACATCTTTGTAGCGCAGATGTGGCCGTCCAGTCAGTCGTGCACCTTCTGCTAGCTCACCATACAGTAGGTCCTTGGGTATGCGGCCTGGGTCCATTCTCCTAACATGGCCGAGCCAGCGAAGGCGCCTCTCGCTTAGAATGGAGAACATGCTGTTTATGCCGGTACGTTCTAGAACCTCTGTGTTGGGTACTTTGTCCTGCCACTGGATACGTAAAATGCGCCGCAGGCATCTCATATGGAAGCTGTTGAGTTTCCTCTCATGATTTGCATAGGTGGTCCATGCCTCGCTGCTGTAGAGGAGTGTGCTGAGCACACAGGCCTGGTAGATGCGAAGTTTGGTCTTCTCAGTGAGGTTGTGATTGTTCCAGACCCTCTGGTTCAGCCTGGCCATAACTGCTGATGCTTTGGCAATCCGGCTGTTCACTTCAGTATCAATGGAGAGTGAGTTGGAGATGTTGGAGCCAAGGTATGTGTAGTTTTCAACAACTTCCAGGTTGTATCCATCGATGGCAATGGTGGGAGGGGTGTCTGCATCCTGTGCCATCACATTCGTCTTCTTCAGACTGATGGTCAGTCCAAACTCCTTGCAGGCGTGTGAGAGGCGACATACCAGCTGCTGCAGTCCATCTTCCGTGTGTGATATCAAGGCTGCATCGTCGGCAAAGAGCAATTCACGGATGAGAACCTCTTTGATTTTAGTTTTAGCACGGAGACGTGCGATGTTAAACAGTTTTCCATCAGTCCTGGTGTGGATGTACACGCCCTCGCTGCAGTCCTTGAAAGCGTACTGGAGGAGCATAGAGAAGAAGATGGCAAAGAGCGTCGGCGCAAGGACACAGCCTTGCTTCACTCCGCTGCTGACTGGGAATGCTTCCGATGTTGTGCCGTTGAAGCACACTGTGCTGTGCATGTTCTCATGGAATGATGTGATGATTGCTAGCAGTTGTGGGGGACAGCCGATCTTCTGCAGGATCCTGAAGAGTCCATTCCGGCTGACCAGGTCAAATGCCTTGGTCAGGTCTATGAAGGCAATGTAGAGGGGCATCTGCTGCTCACGACACTTCTCCTGCAGCTGTCGTAGTGAGAAGATCATGTCTACAGTTGACCGGCCAGTACGGAAGCCACATTGGGACTCTGGGTAAACACGGGAGGCTAAGGTCTGCAAGCGAGACAGGGCGACACGGGCGAAAGCCTTTCCAACGATGCTGAGGAGGGAGATGCCCCGGTAGTTGTTGCAGTCACTACGGTCTCCTTTGTTCTTGTACAACGTGACAATGTTTGCATCTCGCATATCCTGGGGGATGTGTCCTTGCTCCCAGCAGAGGCAGAGGAGTTTGTGCAGGGGCTGGAGTAGTGCTGGTTTCCCAATCTTGAGGACGTCAGGAGGGATGCCGTCACTCCCAGGGGCCTTCCCACAAGCGAGGCAGTCAATGGCTTTTCTGAGCTCTTCAAGGGTGGGTGTTATATCCAGTTCCTCCATGACTGACATGTCTGGGATGGCGTCTAGGGCAGTGTCAGTGACAACAATTTTGGGTTGCATACAGCTCGAGATAGTGCTCAACCCAGCGCTGCATCTGTTTGCCCTGGTCTTTGATGACTTCACCAGTCTTGGACTTGAGTGGAGCGATCTTGGAGGTGGGAGTGGCCTGTTGCCTTCTTGATACCCTCATACATTCCTTTTACATCCCCGGTTTCGGCAGCTATCTGTATACTGGTGCAGAGGTTCAACCAATAGGTGTTGGCGCAGTGACGGGCTTTCTGCTGGGCATTTTTTCTGGCAGTCCTGAGGGCTTGTAATGTATCAGGGCTAGGCGCAGCCTTGTAAGCCAGGAGGGCTTTCCTCTTCGCCTCGGTCACGGGCTCCATCTCCTCCCAGTTGGCCTCATACCAGTCAGTGTTTCTGCGCTCCTTCTTCCCGTAGGCAGTAATGGCAGAGTTGTACACAGCGTCTCGCAGGTGGAGCCACTTGGAGTCGATGGTGTCATCAGCTGTCTCTTTGGTGAGAGCCTCATGTAGCTTGCAGATGAACTGCTGTGTCTTCTCTGGGTTTCCTACATAGCAAGTGTTGATGCGTGGTCGACCCTTCTTCTTGGTGTGATGCAGTTTCTTGGGTAATATTCGCACCTTGCTGGCCACAAGGGAGTGGTCGGTGTCGCAGTCGGCACTGTGGTAGCTGCGCGTGAGGAGGACGCTGGCTAGTTCTGCACGCCTGGTGATGATCAGATCTAACTGGTGCCAGTGGCGGGAACGTGGGTGCCTCCATGACACCTGGTGGATATCCTTGCATTTGAAGAAGGTGTTGGTGACACATAAGGCTGTGCGAGCAGCACATCTCCAGCAGCCGCTGTCCATTTTCATTTATCTTGCCCCTCCCATGCGAGCCGAGACAGGTGGGCCATGCCTCATTTTCAGCTCCCACTCTCGCATTGAAGTCTCCTAGTAGGTAGAGGCCCTCGGTACTGGGGATACTAGATATTGCTTGATCCAGAGCCTCATAGAACTGGTCTTTCTCTTCTGAGTTTGAGCAGAGCGTTGGGGCATACACGCTGAAAATATTGGCTGGGCCTGAGGATGTTGACAGCCGGAGGGCAAGTATCCTCTCAGTGCCTGATGACGGTGGCTCAATGAAGGCGGTGAGTGTGTTCTTTACAGCGAAGCCGACACCATACTGCCTAGGTTCGTCAGAGGGCTTTCCTTGCCAGAAGAAGGTGTAGTTGGCTTCCCTGATGGTGCCGCTGTCTGCCAGTCGTGTCTCCTGAAGACAGGCAATGTCAACATTCAGTCTGGAGAGTTCCCTGTCAATTACGGCAGTCTTCCGTGCATCATCAATCTGTTGCAGGTCAGTGGTGAGTCCAGGACACAAGGTCCTAACGTTCCAGCTTGCGAAACGAAGAGCTGGAGTCTTCTTGCTTCTTCTTTGTGTCTTGCTTGGTGCAGAGTTTATGGCCTGCTTGTCGAGATGGTTCTCTAAGCTCCACGCACCCAGTGAAGCACGCAGGCCATGGCGGGACAGCACCTTATTGACTGGGGGCTGCCCAGCTTGAGGCGGGCGGTAGCTATCCAATGAGACATGGCAATCTCTCCCACCGTCGGAAGCAACCCCTGGCGCCGAGCTCTACGCCAATCGAGCTACGGCTTAGAACCGGTAGACTGTTGCTTCCCGTGTTGTGCCGACATCTTACGACGAAGCTGGAGTGACCTCTCCAGTATATATATATATTTGATGTCGTTTCTGGAGGTGTATATTGTACCAAATAAATTAAAATTATTTCAACGTGTTAAATTGCCAGATGAAGCACACATCACCAACCAATATTAATAATTCTAATACAAAAGAGCAGCAAAAATATAAATATCACTGTCGCCAAGATCAATAAATTAAGGTTAGTTTTTATTTTGTAAAAAAACAGAATCGTCATACATTACTGTTTGTTTTAATATGCTACGTGTTTTACTCATAAGTCATGAATGGTATAAGCGAATATGACGTCTTCACCCTATATGAGTATATAGACGACACCTTGCCATGCATAAAGAACGATGAAATCTCTCCAGTATCAGCAGGAAGTGGAGCAGTATTGTGGTCTGATACAGACCAACATATTTCACACAATAATATGCAAGCTATTAACAGCTTTATAATGCATTATTAGGAGGTCAGTGCGGGTCGTTTTTTAGAAACTCCTCGTTCTTCGCCGTCTGATGGAGAAAACATTGCGTCTGTGATGCCAGATTGGTATTTCATCGTGTTCTGGATTCAGTATTGATCCTGCTGTCGATTCCTCACAAACATCTCTATTTACTCCATGAACCAACCAGGACATGCCGATGTCTTCAGTGTTTGATCTGTTGCATGATATTACCATTGAATCTTCGGAACCCTCCGGATTCAGCGAATTCTCCTGATGTGGCATTTCCTCCTCTGGATAAGAGATCTGCCGTGACGACGATGATGTTCTGGATGTTGTAATCGAGTCCTCCGAGCCTATATTTAATCCATAATCTCTACCAGATACACCGCCGTCCTCAGCGCCGGCTACTGGGCCTGGTAATGGCGAGGAACCCTCTGTGTTTATTGGCTGTCTGTTTGGTGCACTTTCCGATATAATCCTAAACCACTTTGGCGTGAAGTGGCAGAAGATGACGCCGTAATTGGAGACCATGATGGCTGAGATTTGGATGATGGGACGCAGTTCATGTTGGGTGATGAAGACGGGGATGAAGCAAAACCAAGCAAAGAGATGGATGAGCATGCTGAAAACGATCGGCTCGGTTTCCCCGTCCTTACCTTTAAAAGCCAACAGGAAACAAACCAGCGCTAGGAGCGCGATGTACGCATGCATCACCCAAAAGCCGATCATGGATGGACCTTGGGTGCACAGGAGGTTGATGGTAAGGCTCAGAGTTTGGGACCGCACCTCCTCGACACCTGGGCGATCAAAGACGAACCACAAGATGCAAATGAGAGCCTGGAGCGCAGTGAGGAAGCCGATGATGGCGAAGGGTTTGTCGATCTTGTGCAGCTTGTGCTGGGTGTGTGGATCGTAGGCCACCGACTCTATGAAGGTGCGGAAAGCTTTTGTCAGAATGCAGGAGACGCACAGCGTGAATCCCAGCGCGTACAAGGCCTGTTGCGTCACACATTGTTCCGTGCAGGGTTTACCTACAAACGCGACGACGCCGCCGAAGCTCGCTAAAAGGCCCAATTTCATAATCCACGAATATCTCACTGTGTATTTGATGATGGGATTGTTTCTGTGACTAATTGAAAAGATGAAAGAGAAGATCAGGAGCTTAATTCCGATTCCTGTCCCGATCATCACTATGATGGGATACGAGTCCTGCCATTTTAAATACCAAATATTCCACGGCTGACATCGTGACGAACCCGGTTTAGAAGTAAAACCGCTTGGACATTTGTCACACTTATCTTGATCTGCGGACGTAAAACGACAGAATGTGTAAAAAAATATGACTTCTTTTCAATATTTGCATTTGAAATGTGATTGAATACAGAGTCGGCGAGTTTCAGAATCGTGACTCACCCGTCGTGTTAGAAAAGTACTCTTCATTACAAACAGTACAATTGTAGCAACAGGGAATATCGGAGACGCTTTTTGCCGTGCCAGGAGGACACGTCGCTGAACATCTCGACAAGGGGACCTAGAGGAGAACCACAGACGTTTTTAACGAGACATACGCTCGTATGTATCCTTTATTGGTCACATATACATTACAGCACAGTGAAATTCTTTTCTTCGCATATCCCAGCTTGTTGTGGGTAGCTGGGGTCAGAGCGCAGGGTATCAGCCATGATACGGCGCAAGGACCCAAGGGCGGCAGCTTGGCCGGGCCTCGAACCCGGGCCTCGAACCCGGATCTTCCGATCAGCAGCCCAGCGCCTTAGACCACTGAGCTACCCCGTCCCTATTATATTAGGTATTATAACCTTCTTTAACGGCTTCATTGGCTTCCCGTCATTTTAAATTCTCCTTCTCATGTACAAAAGCCACTATAACCTCTTATGATCCTATGACCTCTTATAAGCCTCTTACATCTCTGATCTCATTCACCCCTCATTCACCCTCTCGAACCCTTCGCTATTCATATGCCCATGGTGCTCTGGAATTCTCTCCCAGATAACATCCCCAACTCGTTTTCCCCATTTAAAGCTAAACTTTAGTCCGAATAGCATGTCCTGCTTGAATACAGTTTATTCTTGCCCCGCCCCCTCATTTTTATTTATTGTTAATTTTTTTATATATTGTTTTTTGTTGTTTACTATTTACTGTTTGCTATACTGTTTATTGTACGGTGACCTTGAGTGATCTGAAAGACACCTTAAATAAAATGTATTATTATTATTATTATTATTATTTTGGTTTTAATACTTGGAAATAAAAGTGGATGATCTGACAGAGTTAAAACATCCCCACAGCAGTATACCACCACCACCATGCTTTACAGCGTGCTCTCTGAGAATTAAGTGTTCGTTCCATTAAAAGTCCATATTTAAAGAGTCACAACAGTGTCCGGAGTAAATAGAAAAAAAAGAAAGTTAGCGAAGTGTCACTGTGTCTACTCAAGAATACACAGCATTAGCCAATAGCATTAGCCAATAATCACAACGTAGCTAGCCGCTAACATTAGCACCAGAGATTCTTTAGCATTTTACTCTCTGAGAAATGTCACTAATGAAATTGTCTGAAGATTATTTTGCAAATACATGCAGACAGTAGCATAACTGAACATTCTACAATGTCTGAAGCGATGATACAGCGCCCCCTGGAGCACAGCAGGTTAGCAATACCGGGACTTGAACCCCAAGTCTTCGAATCAGTAGCCAGGCGCCTTACCCCCTCAGCATTAGGCCTTTATTTATTCATTTATTTATTTACAAACAAACAAATATATCACACATGTTACCGTGTTGTTGCTCCATGGCATATTGTTTTCATAGATTTCCACATCCTGGTTACTGATAAGGAATTTTCCCACCACACTAGGAACTCGTTGATCTCTGACATTTTTCCACATGACCAGATCGTAGCCAGCGTCAAAATCACCGTCTTTATTAAAATAATATGTCTGGTTGTCCAGGGTGAAGTTTATCTCATGAAGAATGGCTACTAGCTGAAAATGCAGAAGTGAAAAAGAAAAAAAAACAGCTGTTTATTTCTAGATTTTTCCTTCTAGTGATCAATAGCAGCACCTCTGACATTAATAAAAAATAGCAGATCTATATATATATATATATATATATATAATATATATATATATATATATATATATATATATATATATATATAGTATGTGTATATATATATATATATTTATATATATATTGGGATATATTAATTACAATAAAATATAAAATTACAAATATATTATCTAACGGTAACTTAATTACACGTTTTTCTCTCAGTAACTGTAACGAATTTATGTTACTTTTAATGTGTAATAAATTTTTTAGACATTTATAGAGATTTATATATATATATATATATATATATATATATATATATATATATATATATATATATCTTAGTTGCCAAATGATGTAATGATTGGCATGATTAATGGCCCTTAATTGCCTAAAATGGTTTTTAATCGTCTAATTAACACACGCATGGACAAATATGTATGTTTTATGCAAATGTATGATTATTATCATCACTCAACATAGAGCAAAATATTATTGTAAATCTTTTAAAGTAATGACGGTGTTTAAAATGACGTTAAACATCTGGACAGCAGATATGCATTTGCTATGTTTCCACATGGCCGCTTTAAACTGCATCACAATGGAGGTTTGTGTTCGCTCAGACACAAAGGTTTTAGGAAAGTCAGGTAGTGATGGAGCTTGCGGATGTGCATTCAGCATCCCAGGTTTACGAGAGGACCAATACACGATGTCCTATACATTTGGGATTTGGGGTCGAAAACACACACTTTATAGCTGGAAGTCATGTGTGCCAATACTTTTGTCCACACAGTGTCCAGCAAAATGCTTGATCTTACCTGCTCTAGGGGAAAGTTGGTATCTCCAGGACAGGTGACGTTGGTACACTGAAGAACTTTCTTGATGGCATGAGCAATGGCATAGACTGCAACTCTCTGGCTGAATGTAGCCGTCAGATCCACAGAACTGATCAGGTAGTCATCATCACTGTCCGGGCAGGACATATTACACTCTGACTGAAATGTGCTGTCAGGACCAAGAGTGCTGTTGAATCTCATTTGCTTGTACTCCGTGATGTAGTCATTCCAAGCCCCCGAGCTGGGCTTCAGGTTCCGGAGATAATCAGAAAAGCCTGGAATCTGACCAGTGACAAACGTAAAGCCTAAGATGTCTCCTACTTTGTTTATGTCCTTCATCTTCATTAAAGATCCTGCCATAGACCAGGCATCGCTGGCTATCCAGGTACGACTGAAGTTCCTCTTAATGATCTCTTTAAAGAGAATCTCCACCTGTTCAGCTCTTAAAATCAGCAGCACAACCATGGCGCTAGAAGATCCAATGTGATCCACCACATTCAGAATGTTCTGCTCAGTTCCCTGAATGGTTGGTATCACCTCAGTGTACTCCACACACACCTTCACTTTATCTGCAGCCAGGAGGAAGTTCTCAAGTGCTGCATTGCCATAGTCATCATCCAGGGTCACCACCCCAACCCAGTTCCAGGAAAAGTGCCTCATGAGCTGTGCCAGGGCCTGCGTCTGGTATATATCGCTCGAAATCACTCGGAAGAACGACGGGTAGCGTAACTTATCGCTCAGTGTGGGCGCAGAAGAAGTGCAGCTGATCTGAGAAAAGATAAGAGACATGATATGAAACAGTACGAATGAGACATCTGTAAGCAGAAGCCTGAGGATTACCTGAGGAATCATGTACAGGCTGAGCATCTTGGCAACGGGGATGGATAATTCCGAGTATCGTTCCCCCAGAAATGCCTTCACGGGTGAACTGAAGTTGGAGTAGTCCGAGAGAACAGGGAGCGAGCCATTAACTGCAAGCATGTGCTCCACACAGTGCAAGGCTTTGGATGCACATGCGCACGGGTCACACATCAAATACCCGAGCCGAATTCCAGGCAAAAAACTCAAGCTGTTGATGGTTTCAATGGTGTGGATTATCGCCAAAGACTGTACAAAAGATATCAAATTAAATCTGAAAAACGAGAAGAGATTCAATTTGTTATACGGCCATAAACAACCACACACACACACACACACACACACACAAAAACACTTTATTAATATCAACAGAAGAATCTTGGAAGGCGAGAAGGAGAGCTAAATATATATATATACATATATATATATATATATATATATATATATATATATATATATTATTATATATAGAGAGAGAGAGAGAGAGAGAGGAGAGAGAGAGAGAGAGAGAGAGATATATACAATAGAGAGAGATATATACACATATATATATATATATATATATATATATATATATATATATATAATATAATATATATAATATAGTGTGCTGGAAGGTTGGCTTTGGAAATGTAATAGGGTACAGATTACAAACTTTTCAATTACTTTATAAAAATAAAGTATTTTTTAAAGTACTTTTGATTGCTTCATTTGTCCACTAGGTGGTGCTGTCCAGTCAGAAAAAAGAGGGATATATATATATATATATATATATATATATAATATATATATATATATTATAAATATATATATCTGAGCTGCTTCATTAGTCAATATATATATATATATATTATATATAGATATATATATATATATATATATATATATATTATAATATATATACTCTTGTCACTCAGCTTCTGTTACGCCATGTTTTGTTTAAACAAGTAACAACCACCACCGAAAATGTACATACAAATGAATAAGGAATTATTAAGTAACAAAAAAAAATTCGTATTATTAAAAAGAATAATTTCCGAGAGTGCAATAAATATAAAAATAATAAAATATACAATTTTATTTGGATAAAATGTATATGTATTTATATCATCTGTCCCAATCAGAGTATTAAAAACTTATGAAAAGAATCCATTTATGTTACATTGCGATCAGAAAACAATGTACAAATTAATCACAAGTTAACTCACGGCAATAATGCAATTCATTGCGATTAACTATATTTTATATAATATATATATATATATATATATATAATATATATATATATAATATATATATATTTAGACAGATATTATAAATACAAGGATAAACATCCCTTACACATGGATACAGATGTGTTCTATATGTATAAATGTGTCATTTATGTGTGTATTTGTGAAAATATAAATATAAATATGGACATGTTTATATGGTGTACATTTACATGTATTTCTACATCTGTGAAATCCAAACATGAATATATAAATATGTATGCAGTATATGTGCGTTCCATATTTTTCCATGTATCAGAATTGGTCACAAGTTACTTCTAGTACAATAGGCTCGTGAATACTCACCTGGAACATTTTACTGACGGACGATTTGACACATTAAACATTGTGAAGTTTGAGTGAACTGAGCTCAGAATCCCGATGACAATATCTCCAGGTAAATAAGCTCCACAGAGAGACGACGGAACGTCACAGAACACCAGCGTAGTGGAAAGCAGACTTGCTCCTAACACGAGGAGATAGAAATGAGAATTCATGTTGTAAATGCCCAAAAGGATCGCCCAACATTGTCTCCTGACATGACACCGATGCTGACTGGTAATGTCAAACCGAAAGAGGTTTTGTGGGAAATTTTTTCCTTCTTGAACGTGTGTATGATAACAGGAAAAACCTGTTTAGTAAATGTACTATTTAAGTAAACAATTGCCTGCTGTGGTAGCTGCTAAACAAAAGGAGCTGAAAAGGGACACATTAGGCTTCCATTCAGTAACGTGACACGCTTATAGTAATAAATCCTACCTCACCTGCCCCGCAGGCCTCTTTAAAACACTAAATATCGTAATATTTGATCCTTGCAAATGCGCTGTGGATTCCTAATATGATGAAATGCATTTTTCTGCTATTTTCAACAAATGTACATCTTATAGACCAGGGGTCCCCAAATTACGGCCCACGTTTGATCCGGCCCTTTGAATAATGCCGGAGACATATATTGAAGATAACGGGCACGGTGGCTTAGTGCCTCACACCTCCAGGGTCCGGGTTCGATTCCCGTCTCGGCCATGTGTGTGTGGAGTTTGTGCATGTTCTCCCTGTGCCTCAGGGGGTTTTTCTCCGGGTTCTCCGGTTTCCTCGCCCGGTCCAAAAACATGCACGGTAGGTTGATTGGCACCTTGGAAAATTGTCCCTAGTGTGTGAATGTGTGTGATTGTGTGTGTGTGTGTGTCCTGCGATTAGGTTGGCATTTCATTCAGAAGGATGTGAGAACGTCGACATCCACAGAAGATCTGTTTTTACTTCTCCAAGATGGAACAACCTACCAGCCGAGTTCCTTCATAAACACTGTGTGTAAGTGTACCGAGAAGCATTGCTGCTGTTTTGAAGGTAAAATGTGTTCACACCAAATATTGATTTCATTCCCATTTTCTTCATTCAAAGTAAATAAATAAGACTTCCATTTTTTAAAGCATTGTTTATTTACAGCATTTTTTCACACCTGCTGTAAACTTTTGAACTGGAAAATACTAGAAGTCTCTGACTCCTTAGTTGCCAGTGCATAGTTTACATTCCACCTCTGAAAGTGCGTGTGACGGATTGAATTGTTAGAGACCTACGAACGCAGCTTTCCACATCACACTTTTACACTTACACTTTCAGACAACCAGAATATCCAGACTGACTTTCATTATCTCATTTCTATAATTCAGAGAGAAGGTTTTTGCTTAAGGGCCATACAGATGCATCTTGAAGTTTAACTACTATATGTATATATATATATATATATATATATATATATATATATATATATATATATATATATATATATATATAGTGTATTAGTGGTTAGCACGTTCGCCTCGCACCGCCACTGTCGGGGTTATATTCCTTTCTCGGCAATGTGTCTGTGGGGTTTGCATGTTTCCTCCGTGCCTCAGGGGGTTTTTCTCCGGGTTCCTCCCCGATCCAAAAACATGCACGGTAGGTTGATTGGCACCTTGGAAAATTGTCCCTAGTGTACTTGAATGTGTGTGTGATTGTGAGTGTGTGTGTGTGTGTGGCACTGTGATGGGTTGGCATTCCATCCAGAGTGTATCCTGCCTTAATGCCCATAGATGCCTGAGATAGACACAGACTCCCCGTGACCCGAGGGAAGATCGGATAAAGCAGTAGATGAATGAATGAATGAATAAATACTCAAACAAATGAACTGTTATGAATCTACTGCTCAGGTTGCTCAGGTCCTGGTCCAGTCTCTTGTCATCTCGAGACTGGACTACTGTAACTCTCTGCTGGCAGGTTCTACCTCAGAACGCTATTCGTCCACTGCAAATGATCCAAAATGCAGCTGCGCGACTCGTGTTTAACCTGCCTAAATTCTCTCGCACCACCCCACTGCTGCGCTCGCTCCACTGGCTTCCTGTAGCTGCACGCATCAGATTCAAAACACTGACGCTCGCCTACAAAGCCAAAAATGGATCTGCACCATCTTACCTCCGCAACCTCATCACCTCCCGTACTGCACCTCGCTGCCTGAGAGCGTCCAGCACTGCTCGCCTGGTTCCACCGTCTCTCAGGGTAAAAGGTAAGACCAGCTCAAGGCTCTTCTCTGTTCTGGCACCGATGTGGTGGAACGAACTTCCACTGGAGTTCCGAACAACGGAGACACTGTCTACATTCAAACGCCGACTGAAGACCCACCTCTTCCAAAAACACCCATCCTAACATTCCTTTTATTCTCTTTTATCTCCTTCTGTCCAGAAATCCATAAAAAAAAAAAAAGGCAACTGTCTATTCTTGTGTACTTGAGTTTGTATTAACCTTTCTTGAATAAATCTTATCCTTAGATCGAGACCTAAAGCACTTCCTGTACGTCGCCCTGGATAAGGGCGTCTGCTAAATACCGCAAATGTAAATGTAAATGTAAATGTACTGCAAAAAGCAACAATGTCAGCTAAAATGAAAATAAACCATATACAGGCACAAGTTTGGGAGCGACCCGATTGTCTTTTAGATTAGAGCTATTGTCTTTGCTCTGGATTTACCCGTTTGCTGTTGTTGATCTCTGCCCTGCCTGGTGCTCTATTAAATACTGTCTCCATGCCTATAATGCCATGCATATCTACTCCCCCGCTACGCCAAGTAGAAACTGTATGTATCTAGATAAACAAAACGAACAAATGAATTTCCCAGAATAACTAGCTTCGCATTTACAACAGGTATCAGCTCCGCACTATACAGTGGTACCTCGGTGTATGTCGTTTATTCGTTCCTCCGAAAGCGACTTTGAATGAATCCGATGTTAACCGAAGATGTCATGATCGGGGAAGTAATTAGCGCCTTCCTCTAGCTGGCTCTCCAGGCGAACGTGACGGAAATCGAAGGACACTGCGTTAACCGACACCAAATTCATGATCAAACATCCAACGTTAGCTGAATGCGACGTATACTGAGAGCGACGCATACCGAGGTACCACTGTATTAGTGCATATTACCGTATGGAACCTTACCTCGCATTCCCAAATCCGCATTAGAAGAATAGCCTTTATTTGTAACATAAACATTACAGCACAGTGAAGCTTGGCAACCTGGCGATATAGGGACTCGAACCCCCCGACCTTCCGATCGGCAGCCCGGCGCCTTGGACTTAGAAGGTATCTAGCTTTATTATAATGCGCATTTTTCTTTTGGGAATACAATGCGCTTCCGTATAACCTAAACGTATCACCAGTTTATATGGAAAAGCAACCGGAACAGAATTCTTAAAGGAGCCACGTTCCATATTTTACACTTAAAACAACCACTAAACAAAGTAAAAAGAAATTCATATTAAAAAAATCATTTCAGGGTAAAATAAATATGAAATAATCAATAACTTTATTAAAGCAAGAGATTTTGAGAGAAATTTATATAATTATAACATCTGTTACAGTTAGTTACAGTATTAGAAACATGTTTCATCCATCAGCCTGTCAGGATCTAAACCACACGTCTTTCACTGTACATAAGACACTCATTTATACTCTCTGCAGAACTCTACACACATGGACTTGTACACACTCATGTATTTAAAAAAAGGGGAGGTATAAATTCTTGAAATCTGACAGTGCACTTTTACGTTTGCCCTGTCAGGCCTCTGCTATCTGTCCTGCACCTTACCAACATATGTATTGTCTGAACTTAAAATTGTTTACAGATATTTGGACATTAACAAAATGATCTTATAACATTTACTCATTCAGGTGTTTACAGGAGATATTCACTCACTTTATACAACATTCAACAGCACTGGATACTCATTCATTCATTCATCTTCTACCGCTTTATCCGATCTTCATCGGGTCACGGGGAGTCTGTGCCTATCTCAGGCGTCTATGGGCATTAAGGCAGGATACACCCTGGATGGAATGCCAACCCATCGCAGGGCACACACACACACACACACACATTCATACACTAGGGACAATTTTTCCAAGGTGCCAATCAACCTACCGTGCATGTTTTTGGACCGGGGGAAACCGGAGAACCCGGGGAAAAAACCCCCTGAGGCACGGGGAGAACATGCAAACTCCACACACACGTTCCCGAGACGGGAATCGAACCCGGATCCTGGCGGTGTGAGGCGAACGTGCTAACCACTAAGCCAACCACTAAGCTAACCGTGCTAACCACAGTGCCCCCTGCACTGAATGCTAATATATATATATATAGGCAAATGATTTGGTTTGGCCATGAATGATTTTGATTTGGCCATGTGTGTGTGGAGTTTGTGCATGTTCTCCACGTGCCTCCGGAGGTTTTTCTCTGGGTTCTTGGTTTCCTCCCCGGTCCAAAAACATGCACGGTAGGTTGATTGACAACTTCGAAAATTGTCCCTAGTATGTGCATGTGTGTATGTGTGTGTGTGTGTGTCCTGTGATGGGTTGGCATTCCATCCATGGTGTATTCTGCGTTAATGCCCATAGACACCATAGACGCTCTTGCACCAGGACTGTATGGAATAAAGCGTTGTGCTGATGTCAGGCTTTATTAGACTTGCAGAAGTTCCTAATGCACTGCTCTGTGAGTGGAAATAACAGTAAGTAGTTTATTGTAAGGTGTGTCCTTAAACTGCATTCAGAATACAATTATGAGTGTTTAGCATTTTTTTATGAAACTTTTGGGAAGCACATTTTGATTATAATATGGTTGTAATATTTTGGGGAGGCGGGAGTTTAATGGTTAAGGTATTAGCCTCTTCACTGGAAGGTCAAAGGTTCAAATCTCGGCACCACCAAACTAGTGGGTCCTTAAACAAGGCCCTTAGCCCTCAACTGCTTAGTTGTAAGTCACTCTGGATAAGGGCGCATACTGTAAATGTAAATATTTTTAAAAACATTTGTTTACTTGTACGCGAATGAAAAATCACATTGAACACATAAATCACACATAAAAAAGCATCAAACTCAATAAGACTAAACCTTTGCACTGTATATAAACAGTCAGATTTCTACTAACAGACAAATCTCTGTCTCCCTCTGGTGGCCCTTATTGATACTGCAGTCAAAAGATATTGGCAGATTCCAATCGTTATCCATTGCACACTTTTTTTGTCCTCGTTCCGATTGAAACGTTAATTCATAAAACGTTTATTTTTTTAACTAATTATCACTGATGAGCTACGTTCATCTATTATTGTTTAGACATGATAAAGCACCTCCTACTGGCCAGTGACTTCATTGGTTGAAACTAGCAGTGAGAGTCACATTGGATCCATTATTGGATCACACTCAGATCCATTATTCATATTATGATTATCAGTGGCGGTGCGGGGGGGGGGCACGGTGGTTTAGTGGTTAACACGTTCGCATCACACCTTCCCGTCTCGGCCATGTGTGTGTGTGTGTGTGGAGTTTGCATGTTCTCCCCGTGCCTCAGAGGTTTTTTCTCCGGGTTCTCCGGTTTCCCCCGGTCCAAAAACAATGCAAGGTTGATTGGCACCTTGGACAATTGTCCCTCACACATGACCAAGACGGGAATAAAACCCCCGACCATGGCGGTGTGAGGAGAACGTGCTAACCACTGTGCCCCTAGTTGCAGGTCAGTAACAGGGTCACACAGGGTAGAGAGTATACGCCACACAGAACCAAAGTGAGCACATCCAAGCGAGATCCCGCCTTCTGCTTGAGACCCGCCTTTATTGGACGCCCCTTTCTGACATCATCGACAGTAGGAGGATGTGGCTTTGAATCCTAAGGATGGAGCCTTCACACATAAACCACAGACATACAGTGCAATACAACCTACAGAATACTGAACAGATAGCCAATAGTATATTGTACCAGAACATCGTGGCCGGAGCAGGACGTAACAACATCAACCTCGGGGAGAGAACCAACGAGCGAAAGGGGACAAGGACGGCGGGAGCCGGAAAATGGACATGCTGGTTGGCACTCGGGTGGACGTTGAAGAAACGGTGTGCTGGTGCTGGCGTGCTGGTACGAGAGAATGCCGACACAGATGTCAGTGGAGAAGGCATCCCGAACAACGAGCTAATTAACGAATTAAGTACTAGCAGTACTGTAACATTACTCAGGTTTCCACATATGACAGATATCCATTCATTCATCTTCTACCGCTTTATAACACTTTCTCTCTCGGGTCATGGGGGAACTTCAGGCGCCTTTGGGCAACAAGGCAGGTCATCTCAAGACTGGACTACTGTAACTCTCTGCTGGCAGCTTCTACCTCATAACGCTGTTCGTCCACTGCAAATGATTCGACCGGTGTTCAACCCGCCTAAATTCTCTCACACCACCCCACTGCTGCGCTCGCTCCACTGACTTCCTGTAGCTGCTCTCACGCATCACATTCAAAACACTGACGCTCGCCTATAAATGCCAAAAATGGATCGTCACCTTCATACCTCAGAAATCTCCTTATCACCTCCCTGTACTGCACCTCGCTGCCTGAGAGCGTCTCGCACTGCTAGCCTGCTTCCACCTTCTCTCAGGGGAAGAGCTAAAGATCAGCTCAAGGCTTCTTCTCTGTTCTGGCCCCGAGGTGGTGGAATGAACTTCCCCTGGACGTCCCAACAACAGATGGACCAGAGAAAAAAACCACCCTGAGGTGTGTGTGTGTGTGTGTGTGGGGGGGGGGGGGGGGGGGGGGGGGGGGGGGGGGGGGGGAGCACACTAGCCTAGATCTTTTTAGCGGAGCAAATGTTTTTACAGCATCATTAAAATGAAGCATGCTTTTTTTTTGCGTGATAATAAAGAATTCAATTCTGCATTTAATTTCTCTCACTTTAAACGACAATATGTTTAAATGAACACTATCACACTCTTTGGTGCGAGATAGAAACTACACACGTCTCAAACCCGTCTCAAACCCGGACACCAGCGTGAGGCCATTAAAGGTTTAACCACATCAGAGGTGCTGAAAATCCCGGACTAATAGACTGCAGAGGCACTTTAAAATAAATAAATAAATAAATAATAAAAACATTTACAGCAAAAAAGATCAGAATCAGAATCAGAAAGAGCTTTATTGCCAAGTAGGTTTGCACTTACAGAAGATACTAGTTGCACATTACTAACCGACGAAATAAAAAGAGGAAATAATGGAAATAAATAAGAATACAAATTAAAAAATAGACATTTTACACAAGAAATAGATAAATAGATGAGTTATGTTGCACAGAAGATGAATTGAGAATGATATTGCACTGAAATGAATATATATATATATATATATATATATATATATATATCTATATATATATATATATATATATATATATATATATAACATGGATTTGCATGTAAGAATTCAGTTACAAAATGATGTGAGATTATACTTTAAATACTAATAATTCCTGAGTTCTTTAAAACATTAGAAAAAACAAAAACACGACGTCTATTTTTTGTCAGACCAAAACCACAGAGCGCTCCTGCCTCAGTGACATGCCTACAAAATGTGTTAAAATCATTTTCACACTTGATCTGAATGCACACTTGGTCTGAACTGTTTTTAGACTTAGTTAGGGGTGGGGCTTAAAATCATAGGTTTTCTCTGACACAATAATATCGAATTTACTATTAATATTGATCAATTCCAGTAAACTTTAACAAGGAAACCTTGATGATTTTTTGCATTGTGAAAAGTTATACAGAACAAAAAAAATGCATTATTTGTATAGTATGAGATAAGAGCTTTGTATCTGTTTCCAGGGGAAGCCTTTGAGATGCTGACACGTCTGAGGTGTTCTCAATGAAGGAGCCTGAAGTTTGTGCCAGTGCGAATGCATATTTGGTGTATGGAAATTTTAAGGATCTGGTGTATGTGCTGGATTGATGTTGGTGTCAGTGGGCTGTGTTTCTGCATAACATCAATCTTAGCTGGAGTAGAGTTTGGAGATGCAGGTGTGGAGAACCAGGGTGGATTTGGAATATAGGTGGAAAAAAATCTCCATGTGACAAGGTCAACTTGGACAACATCTGACATGGCAGCCTCCAACTACACGAGAGAATAGTAGAATAGCCAGCAGCCATATCTCCCTGTAACCCAAGACTGATTGCCCACTGAAGCTAAGAAGGGATGAGCCTGGTTAGTACCTGGATGGGAGACCACCTGGGAATGCCAGGTTGCTGCTGGTAGAGATGTTAGTGAGGCCAGCAGGGGGCGCTTACCCTGTGGTCTGTGTGGGTCCTAACACCCCAGTATAGTGACTGTGACAAGTGAGACGTTAAACCAAGGGTTCTGACTCTATGTGGTCGTTAAAAATCCCAGGATGTCTTTGGTAAAAGAGCAGAGGCGTGTCCTCGGCATCCGGGCCAAATTCGCACTCTGTCCATCACGGCCTCCTAACCATCCTCATAGCTACTGATTGGCTTCATCATTCTGTCTCCTCTCCACCAGTAAGCTGGTGTGTGGTGGGCGTTCTGGAGCACTTTAGCTGCCGTCGCATCATCCAGGTGGATGCTGTGGTGGATGAGGAGGAGATTTGGAGTCCACTATATAAATGTAATGAATTATTAATAGAAGCAAATAGCCATTATTTGTTACATATACATATCCCAGCTGGTTGTTGGAAGCTGGTGGTCAGAGTGCAGGGTCAGCAATGATACAGCGCTCCTGGAACACAGAAGACCTTTCTCAAGGACCCAAGAGTGGCGATACGTTCTAATCAGTAGCCTTAAACAACTGAGCTACACCCCTCCTTGCACAAGGCTAGTAAGAGCCATGTTCCTGCTGAGGGTCCCTGATGTGATTCACTCATGCCAGGGCTCATGAGGGTTCTAATGGAGATTCTGTTGATGACAGCAGGAATCACATGCACTGGCTCAGTCTGGGATTTGGAATTGTTACTCTCTACAAAGGTGCTGATAGTATCATGGTCTGGGGTTGTATGAGTGATACTGGTACTGCTGAGCTGTGGTTCATTGGGGGAAAACATGGAACCCAACATGAATTTTGACATTGGGTACGTTTCCATTACAAATTTGCGTAAAACTTTGCGATATATCTGTAATGCCGATAAAAAGCCGTTGCGAAATTTCCATTAACCACGTCATGCGAGTCATCGCAGCCAGTCGTACGTATATCATGTGACCTGGAAATACGAAAAATACGAAAAATGGTTTCCATTACAGTTTCGCGAATTTTTCGCATTGTCTAAAAAAATGCATGCGAGTGTAAAAACTTTTTCGCGATACGTGTTTCAATTAGATTCCATTAAATTTGCGCATTTTGAAGGGTGTTATGGAAACGCACCTATTGTAAAGCAGAACAGGATGCCTTCCCTTCAGAAACATGCACTTTACCAACATTAAATGATGAAGGTGATGGAGTGGCCATCTCTTCTAGAGGCAGGTATGGAGGTAAGGCTGTGATGTCATTATGGAGGAGTTGTATTGCCCCTTCAAAAGATTTACTACAATGTGAGGGGTGTATTCACTTTCATGAGACACGGTATCTTTACTCTATTTATAATTTCACATGGTTTTGGATCTGACTTTGCCTGGTTTATATTTCTTGCCTATAGCCTAACCTTCGCCTTATTTACATTTGAGGATATCTGTAAAGTCACGTGACTCATAATATCATCAGAATTGACAAGAATCTCACTACAGCGAACGGACCAATCAGATCAGTCCACGGCTTCAAATCGTCCAATCAGGTGTGAGTGAGAGCTGTTTTTCTACTGAACACACAAGTTCATTTCCTCACTATCATTGTGTGTGAAGAGGAACGATGATCTCACTCGTCGTGACGCTTTACTCTCTGCTTTGTCTCTGCACAGCTGGTGAGGAACATTTTCAAACCTTTTCTTTAAAATAGTAATATTTACATATTTGACTCGTTACTGACATCATTAAATATCAAACACTTTTTACAGTAAATACATCTGACATCAAGGAGCTTCATGTGAAAAGAGTAAAGAGTGGAGAAGAAGTAATTATGGAGTGCGGCGAGATCAGCATTAAAGCGCAGGTAGCCTGGTACAGACAGAGTTTTGGAAAAGTGCCTCAGTTTTTTGTGAAACCTTACGGACAAAATAGTTTTACCTTTACTGAGGGATTTAATGATAGTCGCTTCAGTATTATTGTAAATGAACGTCAGTTTGATCTCAACATTATGAACGTGAGTGAAGATGACGGAGGAGAATATTTCTGTGGAGAAATAGAGGGGACGAAAATAAAGTACACATCTGGAACACTTCTGCAATTTGAAGGTAAACAGTTTGACTCTGATAACCAGTATTATGTGTACATATGCAGTAAATGTCGAGGATTTCACATGATTTATATTTAATATCATTTATGTTCATTTACTGCGTTTTTTCAATTGATTTGTAAAGATAAAGAGATGAAACACTATCCAACATCTGGACAAGAAAACATCATCACAGGTTCTGTTACACACCAGGATTCAAAGTGCATCTATGGTAAGAGGGTTAATTAAACCATTTTCTTTTCTTTTCTGGAGCCGTTAACACATTTACTGATGCTGAAACTACGTTTAGTGAACTTTTAATTATAGAATGTTATTTTTCCATCCAGATTCCAGTTGTACTGATCACATGCATGTGCTCTTCTTGCTCTCTATTGGTAGAGTTGGAGTTCTTGCCTTCATGATTATTATCGTTCCAATCCTCCTGATTGTTAGTAAACTCAGATCTAAATAGAATTTGAATATGCAAATGGAAGAAATAATGATTGGATGTTGTATTTAGCTCAAGCGAAATGATTATGATGTGGTCATATTTTGGAATAAATTTGGGTTTATTGTAATGACCATTGTATGGAAATGCTATTTTTGCTGAAAAAAATAATGCATTTAATGAAATTAAAATATAACATTAACGCACAATACAGTTCTTCTGTTATGTTATGTCCACACCACACCACAGTGCACAGGTTATAATGAGCGTATAATCGGGCGTATTATACATATCACGTTCATAATGACATACATCCACTACAGTGCAGTCGCACTCAATAAGCCAAGAATCATTCCGGCATGCAGGAAGTGTTGATACGTTTGAAGAAGGTGGAGGATTCAGATGCAGTCACCGGTTAAAAGTATGAATACGTTTAAAAGTATTAATAAATTATTCTACCGCTTTATCCGATCTTCCCTCGGGTCACGGGGAGTCTGTGTCTATCGTCTATGGGCATTAAGGTAGGATACATCCTGGATGGAATGCCAACCCATCACAGGGCACACACACACACACACACACACACACACATTCATACACTAGGGACAATTTTCCAAGGTGCCAATCAACCTACCGTGCATGCTTTTGGGCCGGGAGGAAACTGGAGAACCTAGAGAAAAACCCCCTGAGGCACGGGGAGAACATGCAAACTCCACACACACATGGCCGAGACGGGAATCGAACCTGGACCCTGGCGGTGTGAGGCGAACGTGCTAACCACTAAACCACCGTGCCCGTTGTATTAATAAATAATAAATAAAATTAAATAACACAGTATCAATACTGAGGACATGGTCGCTTGGTGACATGGAGTAGGTCGCGATCATATGACTCTTGAATCCCAGCTCTCGAACCCCAGATCCACTCGGAATTCCGGGACTTCTATGTTGTTCCGGCCCATACAGATGAATGGGAAAAATGTTTACGCTCCGCTGTTCAGCCGTATGGACGTATCCACTTATCTGGGGCGGCAACGACATCGCACTGATATGACACTCCGTCTGATAAACCACAGGGAATTATGGGTATTCGGGACAAATGTGTTTTTTTGGCCTGGGTCAAATTTTTACCATAGAAAATGAATATTAACGATAAATATTAAACAGACCAGACTCCCTGGAGCCGAGGTTTCCCTCAGCAAGCATCGCTCACATTTTCCTCAGGGAATATCCCCATGTCTGGTTACCTTTATTATTACTACTAATAATAACCATTTGTTACGACCCAGTCTAGGTTCGTCTGGACAGAGTTTCTAGCTCTGGATTCAAGATCCTTTATAAACACACACAGACTCCAACAAACCAAATCCAAAAGGGAAATCCAGTCGCAGGGTTAAAAAACAAAACAAAACAAAGTCAGAACAACAACAAAACTTCACAAAGAACTACACAGGCCTCAAACCCTGGTTCAGAATCTCCACACAACAGACAAGAAGACAACAACAACACAAAATATCTAGGGTTGTAACACATTCAAATCTCTGACAGGATGCAACATGTGGCTACAGAAACTGCTGGACTTTTATTCAGCACCACTTTGACTCAATCAGTTTGTTTTAGACCAGTTTAGATTTAAATTAATCGTATCCACCAAGATTAGATTACACTTATACTTATACTAGTTCCAGCGCGCATGGTGGCTTAGTGGTTAGCACGTTCGCCTCACACCGCCAAGATCCGGGTTCGATTCCCGTCTCGGTCATGTGTGTGTGGAGTTTGTGCATGTTCTCCCCGTGCCTCAGGGGGTTTTTCTCCGGGTTCTCCGGTTTCCTCCCCCGGTCCAAAAACATGCACGGTAGGTTGATTGGCACCTTGGAAAATTGTCCTTAGTGTATGAATGTGTGTGTGAATGTGTGTGTGTGTGTCCTGCGATGGGTTGGCATTCCATCCAGGGTGTATCCTGCCTTAATGCCCATAGACGCCTGAGATAGGCACAGGCTCCCCATGACCCGAGGGAAGATCGGATAAAGCGGTAGAAGATGAATACTAGTTCCTTTTCTGTGTTTGTTTTTTTTTCCTTTTGGTTGAAAACAGGCCTGAAATGAACCGAGTGCACTTTCTAGCACAATTACAATCAATCAACATTCTGCATTATATATTTGATGAACTTCAGCTCTTTAGGTTTTTTTAACATGAAGCCTCCTGTGACCCAAAATAAGTTATCAGACACCAGAGAACAAAAACAGCCAGCCCACAATGCTATATACTGTATATTAATATGCATGTGTATGTGCGTGCATGTGTGTGTGTGTGTGTGTGTGTGTGTGTGTGTGTGTGTGTGTGCATGCATGTGTGTGTATGTGTTCGCACGTGCATGTGGGTGTATGTGTTTGTGTCTGTGTGTGCGTATGTGTGTGCATGCGTGCTACAAACTTCTTCTGACACTTTGTTAATGTTTGGTTTATTAATTTCAATGCCAATGTTTAATCATCATGTTATCTCGGGTAAATGATACACAACAATATTAACAAGAAACATTTATTGCATGATACATATTACATATTATTAACCAAAAAGTTAGGGGTCACATTGGTTTAGTGGTTAGTACGTTCGCCTCACACTGCCAGTGTCCGGGTTCGAATCCCGTCTCGGCCATGTGTGTGTGTAGTTTGTGCATGTTCTCCCCGTGCCTCAGGGGGTTTTTCTCCGGGTTCTCTGGTTTCCTCCCCGGTCCAAAAACATGCACGGTAGGTTGATTGGCACCTTGTAAAATTGTCCCTAGTGTATCAATGTGTGTGTGTGTGTGTGTGCAATTGGTTGGCATTCCATCCAGGGTGTATCCTGCCTTAATGCCCATAGACACCTGAGATAGGCACAGGCTCCCCGTGACCCGAGGGAAGATCGGATAAAGCGATAGAAGACGAATAAATAAATGAACAAAACAGTAGTTCACTGATCTCATTGGCTCCCCCTCTCTGTTATGCACTGTAATACAACTTATGTAGTGACCCTCAGCCACTACATGATTTTGGGGTGTTAATGGAAACAGGACTAGTCAGACTATTTAAAGGCCAAGTTCTGAGCATTTAGTTCTGAGCGATTACAAAGTAATCTGAGAACCACTCGCGGACCGGCAGATTGGCCTGCCTTTCTCACGTTCCCTCTGGTCTTTTCGGGCCGGCACGGCACTTCCCCTGCGCGACCTCTGTCACTCTGCACCCAGGCTTTGCTAAGGATGTGGCTTCGCCCAGGTGTCCCCAAGATGTGTTGCCATGACATGGTCTCTGTCCGTTTGCCCCAGCGCTCCTGAGAGGATGTCACTCTGCCTTAAGACTGATTTATACTTCTGCGTCAATGCTACGGATGTCACTAAGGGTTTTGCCACATCATAGGTGTGACACTCATAGGCTCATAGCGTGCAGCAGCACTTTGCGTGAATAAGTTTGGACTTGTTTTAGAGAGGGTCATCATCAAATGGGGTGTGAGATTATACTTTAAATGATAGAATTCTTTCTCTGTGATATTCTTTAGGTTGGATACATGCCTCGAACATACAGAATAGAAAACAATCTAGCAAATTTTGAATGAAGGATTTAATCAAACGATCAAATGCTAATCAGAGCTACGCGTTTTACGCTGGATGATGCCCATCCGAACACAACCCTCCTTATTTATCTGGGCTTGGGACTGGCATTATGAGGTAGATGGTAACCCCACCACCACCACTAGTGGGGCCCTTGAGCAAGGCCCTTATACCCTCAATTGTAAGTCCGCAAAATGCTGTCAATTAAAATGCACTGGCTTACGCAACCATATTGGTTAGATTCCATATTAGTTGCTGCTTTTTACAATTTTTTAAATTGTTTATTCATGGTCTTTTGCATTTTAGCCTAACATTATTATTCGGACTGTTTTGATGGCTAAAAATATGTTGGCATGAGCTGCCGGCTAAAACACTCCGTCACAGAAACCACAATGCTATTTTGAGAGAAACAGCGCTGCTGCAGCCACTCACACTTCTGCAAATGTGTTAAAAACGTTTTCACACTTCGCCCGAAATCATTCATGAGTTGATGACTTGTTTGGGGGCAGCTTTTTAATAACAGTTTATGCAAATTCAAATTGTATACAGCGTACGGCGTGCAGCGAACTGTTTATTATTGTGTAATGAAAAGCTTCAGCCTAGGATTATTTGGTTGTGAACGCATGAGTGCGATGGAAGGAGACGGCCGGTGAAGGAAGCTAGAAAGCAACAGCTAAGTTGAAGGGGAGCTGTAAATCTGCTCAACTTGTTTTATTGGAAATCATGTGCTATTTGTGGAAATTATAATGAGATGATAAAATATTTACATTTATAGCATTTGGCAGACGCTTTAATGCAATTTACAACAGAGCAGAGCAGTAGAGATTTAAGAGCCCACTCAAAGGGCTAACTAGTGGTAGCTTGGTGTTGCTGGGATTTGAACCTGTGATCTTCCAGTCCAGAGTCCAAAGCCTTAATCACAGAGCAAAAGCCTCCACCTGAACATGAACAGGACCTCAAAATTTATTGGAGAGAGAGAAAATATGAGTAAAACGTCAAAGTATACCTAGGTACAGCTGTAGGATTTTAAATTTTACTTTTCCTCATGGAAGTGCCTAAAGGAAGGGATTCATTCATTCATTTTCTACCGCTTTATCCGATCTTCCCTCGGGCCACAGGGAACCTGTGCCTATCTCAGGCATCTATGGGCATCAAGGCAGGATATACCCTGGATGGAATGCCAACCCATCGCAGGGCACACACACACACACACTCACACATTCACACACTAGGGACACTGTTTTTCCAAGGTGCCGTTCAACCTACCGTGCATGTTTTTGGACCGTGGAGGAAACCGGAGAACCCGGACAGGCATGGGGAGAACATGCAAACTCTACACACATAAATGGCGGGAATCAAACCCCGACCCTGGAGGTGTGAGGCGAACGTGTTAACCACTAAGCCACCATGCCCCCTAGGGGAAGGATTTCACTTTGGAATGATTTGAGAAAAGGAAAGGAAAAGTCATGCCAGATATAGGGACTTTAGGGCAGAGGGTGTGGCGTTTCAGCTAGATATCTGCTACGGGTGGTAAGAAATTGGCCGATGGATGACAATGGAAGAGCTGTGGATCATCATCCCATGGGACAGTCTCAAGAAGATGAGAAAGTAAGTGGCCTATCCCATTTTTTGTTGATGGGATACTGTCATGTCTAAACAAATGGGGTGGGATTATTTTAGTGGTTTAAGGTGCTGGGCTGGTCCGGTATCCCCAAGCTGCCGCCCTTGTGCCCTTGAGCAATAATTTCCCTCACTGGATCAATAAATTATGTAGAATGAATTGCCTATGCCTATCTCAGGCGTCTATGGGCATTAAGGCAGGATACACCCTTGATGGAATGTCAACCCATCGCAGGGCACACACACACACACACACACACACACACACACACACACACATTCATACACTAGGGACAATTTTCCAAGGTGCCAATCAACCTACCGTGCATGTTTTTGGACCGGAAAGGAAACCTGAGAACCCGGAGAAAAAAAAACCACGGGGAGAACATGCAAACTCCATACACACTTGGCTCAGACGGGAATCGAACCCAGACCCTTGTGGTGTGAGGTGAACGTGCTAACCACTAAGCCACTAAGCTACATTTACATCTGGAACAAGTCTGCAATTTTAAGGCAGACAGTTTGACTCTGATAACCTGTCAGATCAACACTTTAACCAGTATTATGTGTACATATGCAGTAAATGTTGAGGATTTCACATTATTCATATTTACTATCATTTCTGTTCATTTAATGCTTTTGCAATTTATTTATAAAGATAAAGAAATGTAACACTGTCCAACATCTGGACCAGGAAACATCATCACAGGTTCTGATACACACCAGGATCCATGCAGCTGCAATGGTAACAGATTATTTGAAGTGGAGCGGTGGCCTCAGAGGGAACCAGGAGTGGGGCAAAGACCTCAGAGATACCCACATTCCTGCCCTCCACCTCAAGGTGGTCAGAGAAGACTAGACTCCTTCAAAAGGGAGGACAACTCCCTGCTCCCTGGCATCTATGTTTCTTCAAAGAGCACTTAAGGCAAGCCGCCAGTTCACGTTGCCCATGGGATCCATAACTGCCCAGATGATTCTGTATTCTGTTAGCGAAGGATATATGAATAAAGGGTCCAAGGAGAGATGCAGGGTTTCAAAAAAGAGCTTTAATAAAGAATAATAAATATCCTGAGTCAACTACAAGGTGGCTCAAATCCCTAAATCACGAGAAGCAGACAAAAATCATCCAGCGGCATGGTGAGGATATCGAAGCCCTTGAATACCCAATACATCATGTCCACCTCATCGTCCAGGATAGGCAAGTGCTCCAAACTCAGCAGGGCATAAGAGGGCTTGGTTATTCGATGCTCCACTTTTGCACAGCCCAGTGCAGATGCATGAAGACCACCCTCACCACATTCTATCCGATCGCAACTACAAAAGACCACTGGGAGAAGAGCAAGAGCACACTCCCGTGAACACTTGCCTATTTCACTTTCATTTTCAATAATAAACACTATTTTCCTCTCTGTTATGCCTACCCCATGTCTTTGTTCAGCCCAAAGTGGCAAGCAAGTTGCTACAAAATTTTCTCTAGGAGAACTCTGGAGAATGTGAATGGGACCTGGGTGACAGGGGACCTTTGTAGGTCCTCTAAAGAGGACATTAATTCTGTGTTAATTCCCTGAACATGAACAGGACCTCAAAATATATTGGAGAGAGAGAAAATATGAGTAAAATGTCAAAGTATGCGTAGGTACAGCTGTAGGATTTTAAGTTTGACCTTCCCTCATGGAAGTGCCTAAAGGAAATGATTCATTCAATCATCTTCTACCGCCACAGGGAGCCTGTACCTATCTCAGGCGTCTGTTGAACAGTTTCAGGGACCTCTTAGCCAGCTAAGTTCGGAGTTAGAAACGAGAAAGGTGGTGGAGGGAAGGGTGGAGATCTGTAGATGCTTGGTCAGATAAGCACAAGCTACAGAAACAGTTAGAGACTGGGACTGGGTGTGGGGGAGTGAATAATCCCCTCCACTGTTTGTCCAAGCTTTCACAGAAGAATGTTTTTCTCCTGGCTATAAGAATGGCAAGCCAATTCTTCCCGGAGAGCTTCCTAGAGGCTATTTTGGAAGCAAAACTTCCTTACTCCATCCACTCCCTGATGCTACCATGACGGATTGACTGGCTTACTCTGACACACTGTGAATTCCTTGATATTGTGAGCAACCATTTGGATGGGTAAAGGCTGTTGAAGGCATTGATATTGCAGGTGCAAACCCCAAACTACCACTATTGGACCCTTGAGCAAGGCTTTAATCCTCAATTGATCAGTTATAAGTCGCTAAGGGTAATGCTGTAAATGCTCCTGTAAGGTAGGTGAGGCGGAAGCCGAGTCTGAATCCATTTGCAGAAGTTTATTGTGGTTATTCCACAAAGTAAAGGGGTTGGGTAAACTCAGAGTCGTGGTCACAGGCAAAGGGGTCAAAAACAAAGTATCAGTCCAAACAATCATCAAACAAAGGGGCAATCCAAAGGAGTAAGTCAAAAAACAGGCAAACACACAAGAATACAGAGAAAACGCTTGGTATGCAGAGTAACTGTCAATACTTCACATTGAGCACATGGTTAGCCAGGAAGATAAGGATACCAAACAGGAAACAGTTGCAGAGGGGGAGCTGGTGGCTAGAACTCTGGTGAGGGCTCCCTCTGCTGGCTTGGCATTACAGCTCCACACCATTTTGCACACCAGTTTCTGCCACACCAATCCAATTAATTTTCACATGGAGTAATGTTATAGCATTAAAAGCATTTTAATTTTGAGCCTTGTTGCAGTGTTCATGTGTAGAATGTATTCAATTCAAGAAGACCCTTACTGTAATGGTATAGTTTAGGGTTTGGTCAAAGTAACATACAAAGATCCAAGGCTTCCCCACAAATCTTCACCCAGAGCATCACATTTCCTCCACAAGCTGTTCTTCAAATGGTGCTATCTAAGCCATACCCACAGACCAGGCCATCCACATCATTCATTCATCTTCTACCACTTTATCCGATCTTCCCTCGAGTCACGGGGAGTCTGTGCCTGTCTTAGGCGTCTATGGGCATTAAGACACACCCTGGATGGAATGCCAATCCATCGCAGGGCACACACACTCACACACACATTCATACACTAGGGACAATTTTCCAAGGTGCCAAACAACCTAACTTGCATGTTTTTGGACCGGGAGGAAACCTGGAGAACCCGGAGAAAAACCCCCTGAGGCACGGGGAGAACATGAAAACTCCATACACACATAGCCGAGACGGGAATCGAACCCGGACCCTGGCGGTGTGAGGCGAACGTGTTAACCATTAAACCACCGTACCCCCTGCCGTCCATATCTTGTATAAAAAAAGTGGGTCATTTAGGTCAATCTTGCCGATAATCAGCGTGGGCTCTCCAAACAACAAATCTTTGTAGTTCAATTCACAAGAAGCTGTGATGCTGTGTGTTTCTGACTCAAAGCAAAGCCAGATACTAACCATTGCATACACCAAACTCCGCTGTTGTTCACGCCACCTCTCAGTGCTTTTAGTATTATGATTGATGGTTGTATGGTTTGGATTTATTGCTTTCATCAAAGCTGAACTACTAGAAAACCATGAAATAGTTAAAGGGGTGATTGTGTAAATGAGAAGAATTTGCGGCATAGCCAAATGAGGGAGCCAGTGAGGTTAGTCCATTTCCAGTCTCAGAATTATCTTCACTTGCACTGGAAGGATGTTACAGTATGTTACAGAAGTGATTGCAGTGATTCTGCAGTAATACAGTGATTCTCCAGTATTTTCTCACGCCACCAGTAGCAAGAACCTCCTGGGGTGGTGTTGGGGGTGGGGGTGGTTGACACTCCACCCCGCCCCATCTGCCCCCCCTAGGAAGAAATCACACTTATTATTGTACACAGTAAACACACCGGTCTTACCACATCTCCCACTGAATCCAAGTGCTACATAAGTCTTATTTTTGGAGAGCGCCACTGCCACCCACTGTATTGAATGTGCAATTATACTTTATTCTAGTACGGCAAAAAAAGCATATTCCCCTGCTTCACACCAAGGCATCGGGCGTGCCCTACTATTAATGAGTGAGTTCTGACTTTTAGTAACGTTTAAAACTGTCTAAACTTGGACTCTATGGCTGTAAACTTCTTACAACAGAACATCTCCTCATTTGCAGATATGAAGACTTTGCTGGGACGTAACAAAATAAAGCTCTAGTAAAGCTGCGTATACCCTTAATGGATATTTAATTACATAATGACTCGAATGAAGTCCTCTATATTAAAATCTTTAAAAGTTTAAAAGTGTGTGCCCCTTTTAAAGAGTGTTCAGTGTGAAATGTTTTCAACACCTTTGTGCTATCTCATATGCAGTGCTGCTGAAATCTACAAGTCCAGCAGTTTCACTTCCTTTGATGTGGCGAGACTCTCAGCGGCCTCTCGTTTGGTTTGGGACAGGTCTCGCTTGTTGTTTTACTGAGGAAGAGGCATGTTAGCGTTAGAGGAAACACATTGTGGTTTACAAAACCAGATCACCTAAAAAGCAGAATTCTTTCTTTATGGACTTAGTGATAAGACAAATCAATGTTTAAAATGATAGGAACATTTCACTACAAAGACAATGGAATAGTATCTTGAATAATGGGTATTATAATCATTTAAAATGCTAAATAAATACAGGTCATCACCTCGACACAATTTATGCACAAACATTGTTTTCTCTGTAATCATGGAAACTCAGGGCCTGCCCTCTCTCTGCACAATACATGTTTCTTGCCTTCTTGCCTACAAATTAAATGTAAGAGCACTGTTTTTTCCAGTCCCAGAGTCCTTGGTGTTGGTAAAAGTTCCATATCACCTTAGCGTGCTATAAGAATCGATGCTAATAAAGATGATGGGGCTTTTTCACCAGTGGGTTGATATGAAAGGATCATGACTGTTCCATCCTGATGTGAACACCAGAATACCAGGGATTGTCTCTCTCTATTGTTTTAAGTCCCCAACAAAAATTTTGATCTCACTGATGTTTAGGAGGGGGCATGGTGGCTTTAAAAAGTTATACTACTTATTACATTGCAGTCTGTAACCTATTACATTTCCAAATTAACCTTCCCAACACTGTTGTGTATGCATGTACTCGTCATTGGTCCTCATGTCAACTTATTTCCTGCATGTCTTTGCCATTTGATTAGCCTGTGTGTTTATTCCCTGGTGTATCTGAGGCTGTGTGTAATGTAATGTCGAGTGTTTTCCTGCCCGACCTTGCTGAGCCATTTTGTTATGCGTTAATTTATTTATTTGCTTATATTGCTTTATTTGCTATAGTTTTGCCTTGTTTTTGATGTTTGTGGATCACCTGACCCCTGCCTGGTTCTATTTGATCTATTATCAAAAAATCCTTTTACTGCAAATGCGTCCATCTGAAACTTCACCATGGTGTCACCAAAGTTCAAGACGAATCAGGTTTTCTCTTTCTACTCAGGGAAAAGGATGTGTGAAGGGGTCAAAGGCTCCAGTTGAGCTTCAGCATGATACCAATGATGCAACTTCTCAGAGACTATGGCTCCGTCTTGCGTGCTGGCCTCTCAGATAAAAACATCCATCTTTCCTCAGAGTCTGTCTGTATCACTCTTCTCTGCTTTGTCTCTCTCTCTCTCTCTCTCTCTCTCTCTCTCTCACCAGCTACAGGCATTAATTACCACTCATTTTATCTGGCTCGGCTCTCCAGAAGCATTTCTGATTTATTGCCCCTGTGTGTTATAATCTTACATTTTCAACATTTACATTTACAGCATTTAGCAGGCACCCTTATCCAGGGCGACATACAAATAGTGCTTCAGGTCTCCATCTAAGAATAAATTAATTCAGGTATGATTGATAATCAACTTGGACAGTGAGAAGGAAGAAGTGTTAGGATGGGTGTTGTTGGAAGAGCTCGGGGTCTTCAGTCATGGTTATTACATGGGACGTCGAGGGGAAGTTCATAATGGTTCGGAAATGGTCGAATCCTTCTGATGTTGTAGAGAAGGTGTCGACAAGACATTCGCAATATGAGAAGAGAAAGATAATTGATTGTCCATAGTTACCCTGAGATTGTGAGCAGTGGTCTGAGATCCTGACCAGGAGATGAATCACCTGCGATCACCAGCAGTTCGTTTTTCTTCGGGTTGACTTTGAGTTGATGAACGCTCATCCACGAAGCTATGTCAGATAGACAGGCTGATATTCTAGCAGACACTGTGGTATCTGACGGAGGGAATGAGAAGATGAGTTGAGTGTCATCAGAATAGCAGTGGTAGTCAAATCCATGAGAGGAGATGACTTCACTGAGAGTATAGAGTGAAAAAAGAAGAGGACCAAGTACTGAGCCTAGTGGAACACCAGTGGTGAGTCTGCGTGGGGCAGATGTAGATCCTCTCCATGTTACCTGATATGATTTCCAAGTAGGAGGAAAACCATTTCCATGCAGCTCCAGAGACACTAAGACTCCTGAGGGTAGCTGACAGGGTCTTGTGGTTCACAGTATCAAAATCTGCTTCATGTACGGCTATTCACTAGATTTTGGGAAGTGGGTGCTGGGATTAGTGTTTGTTAAGAATTAGCAATATAAGATCATATTTTAAATATCATGCATTGGTATAGTCTACAAAATGCACTATTTATTCCAAATTAAATGGTATTGTTTTAAAATATTTTATGAGACAAATCAAAGTGAATGAGATTTTTATTGATACTATTGTGTAGCCCAGAGATATAACTTCAACAACATTATAATACTTTTACCTGAGTAAAATATTTTACTACGCCTCAGTATTACCTTGTAAAGCCACACATCTGCCTCACAGTTTAGGGGAAACCCATATGTGTCTGTGATGCTCAGGGCCTCTATATTCTGTGACAGGATACAGTGGACCAATCAGAATGAGTCCACAGTTTCAAAGCATCCAATCAGAGTTTGAGTGTGAATGTGTTTTTACACTGCACACAGGAGTTCACTCTCTCACTGTCACTTCGTCTCAACAGGAACAATGATCTCACTCTTTGTAGCTCTTTGTCTCGTAACATCAGGTCAGTTACGTTCTGTTTATTTTTTTTAATAAAATAATTTCACTGTATATTTGTCTTTATTACTGACATGTGGTTTTACGCTTTTGTTTCAGTGAAATCTTCTAACAACAAGGAGCTTCAGGTTCAGAAAGTAAAGCGTGATGAAAATGCTACGATCAAATGCGACTTGTCGAGCGATAACGATTTAATTTGGTATAAACAGGATTTTGGGAAAGTCCTACAGACGGTTGGACGACGAGCGCAAAGCACAGTGAGATACAGCGAAGGTTTTAAAGATGGCCGTTTCAATATTAGTGATAAAAGCCCGTTCACGCTCACCATTAAAGAGGTGAAGGAAGAGGATACAGGAATATATTTCTGTGCAGAAGTGCTGAGATCTTCACTGATCTTTGAATCCGGAATCATTATGATTGTCGAAGGTAAACAGTTTTACTTTGGTGTCTCGAATTGTCTCGAATTTCACACCGCTGTTTATTTATAGTATTATTATTATTATTACTAATTAATGTTAAAGCTGAGGAGATGAAACGCCTTCCTCCGACTGTGACGATGACGGAGGACGTAGACTCGCTCACGCTCCAGTGTTCAGTACGAGACTTTACCTCAAGCTGTGGAGAGCAGAGTGTGTACTGGTTCAGACACGACTCAGGAGAATCTCCTCCAGGAATCGTTTACGCTCATGGAGATGGCAGTGAGGAGTGTAAGAAGAACTCTGAGGCTGGTTCTCCTCCACAGAGCTGTGTCTACACTCTCCCCAAGAGGAAGCTCCAGACCTCTGATAAAGGAACCTTCTACTGTGCCGTGGCTGCGTGTGGACAAATCCTCATTGGGAATGGAACTGAAGTTAAAGAAGATCAAAGAGAAGGTAAGAGCTTTTACTGTGTGAATTTTACATTCCTATTCACTGTAATAATGTTTAATATTTGATTCCTGTTTTCTCTTTTATAAAGTTTAGATCTTTAAAATGACTTTATTTTCCATACAGGTTACAGACGTACTGATCAGATGCATGTGTTCTTCCTGCTCTCCGTTTTTAGAGTTTTAGTGCTTACCTTCATTCTCATTATCTTTACAATCATCTTTATCGTTTTAAAACTGAAGTAAGTGTGAAAATTATATATTATATATTATAATTATATATTAGACATTTATTGATATATATATATATATAATATATAATTGATATATATAGATATATATATATATATATATATATAGAAACAGGCATATATATATATATATATATATATATAAAAACATGTATTATAATTCCAGTGTATTATTATATTAAATTATATGAACGAGAACCTTTTGGTTATGCCAGTAAATAAATAATAAATGAAATTATTATTACTAAAATGCATTTTACCTGCCTGGAATATTTTCAAGGTGGCATATGTAAATAAACATTTTAATTGTAGTTGTTTATTCCGTTGCTAGAAGCCCTAAATATACAGGAATAAGCCGATTATTAAATATGTTCCTATTAATATTGGCGTTTCTGCTTCTCCTACATCTTTTGGCTGCTCCTGTTGATACCCTGCCCTTTATATCTGCCTGAATGTTGTCCTTCTCAAGACCTCTTCCTTCCTCCTGCCCGGTACCTCCATCCTCAGCATTCTTCTCCCTCTGCACACATCTAGCCTCCATCACCTCGTCTCCAAAACATCCTCTAATAATCTCATCACTCCCAAGGAACATCTCAACATCTTCACCTCCTCCACCTTCAGCTCCACCTTCTGTCTTTTAGACCACACCACACCACTGTCTCTAAACTGTACAACATCACAGGTCTCACACACAGATACCCTTCCATCACAAATCACTCCTGCAAACTCTTCTCCACCCACTCCAACTTCCCTAACACTCTCATGCACCTCTTCTCCCTGCAAACGCACCACTCCACCACCTTCACACTCCTTCACACACATGTACTTTGTCTTACTCCTACCTCCACCTCTATAGACTCTTCTCTACCTGCGCTTCTCTATCTACGCTCACCACAAACATCAAAGTCCATGGAGACTCTTTTCTTACCTCCCCTATCGCCCTGTCCATCACCACTACAAACAGGAACGGGCTCAAAGCTAATACTTGATGCAATCCCACTTCCACCTTGAACCAGTCTGCCCTTCCTACTGAACACTGCTTACACACTCCATACTTCTACTGGTATGTTATATAGTCTAAACGACTTTCACTCTTCATCCCCTTACTATCTGCTCGTATTAATAACTATATCGATTATTCTAATTGTGATTATTCATTTATTCATTTTCTACCCCTTTATCCGATCTTCCCTCGGGTCGTGGGGAACCTGCGTCCATGGGCATTAAGGCAGGACACACCCTGGATGGAATGCCAACCCATCGCAGGGAACACACAGACACTCACACAGACTAGGGACAATTTTTATACACACACACACACACACATATATATATATATATATATATATATATATATATATATATATATATATAATGGGAATATAAGTTTAATACTAATAATTCAATATACAGCTTTATAGAGCTTCATCATCGAAAATACAACCAACATGAATATCATTAGGGAATAAGAATGACGTGAAGAATTTCTGTGTAGAATGTTGAGTTTATTTCTACTTTATGCGAAAAGAAGAATTTCCTGGTTGAATAACCACAGCAGACGCACAAAGGAGGTATTCATGCGAGTGACGGAAGTAAAGGTGTTGCATCATTTCCTGTTGAATGAGACACAGGAAAGAACATGGTGAAAAGATCATGAAAGGTTATTCTTAAAGGTTAATAAGAATAATAAGCATTTTTAAAGGTTTTCAGTTCACCATGTTTTGTCATTTCAAGTCCAGACCTTTAACATATGAAGTTAACTCATGGACTACACTGGTACACAGAAAGGGTTAAATACACAAAAAACAAAAGTTAGTATTCTCCCTCGTTACGGCGCTCAAGTCCGGTTTCATTGGCGCATACTTCGGGCATAATGCCAATTTTTCCGTGATGCCGATTATCTCACAGGATTTTCCCTCAAAAAGGAAAAACAATCTGTTCTTATATTTATTCATTCATTCACTCGGGTCACGGGGAGTCTGTGTCTTATCTCAGGCGTCTATGGGAATTAAAGCAAGATACACCCTGGATGGAATGCCAACCTATCGCAGGACACACACACACACACACACACACACACACACACACATTCATACACTAAGGACAATTTTCCAAGATGCCAATCAACCTACTGTGCATGGACTGGGAGGAAACCAGAGAACCCAGAGAAAACCCCCCTGAGGCACGAGGAGAACATGCAAACTCCACACACACATGGCCGAGAAGGGAATCAAACCCTGACCCTGGAGGTATGAGGCGAATGTGCTAGGCCACCGTGCCCCTGTTCTTTTCTTTTGTATTATAAATTCTTACATGTGTTGAGGTTTTTTTCTGCCATCTGCTAGTTTTTCATGTTGCTTTTGTTACAATCGACCAACCAAACCAAGTACCACTCGCCGGCCAGACTGTATCCAACAAGTGCATTGTGTGGGCTATTAAAGAGAGTTATGAAATGCTAACGTATTTAATGTGTTTTTCACCTGACAATGGGCTGATAAAGACTTGGGCTGATGAAGTTGTCTCACATTGTCAGGACCTTCTTGGGTTCAGGCGCTGACTTCTGGTTTCATGGTATTTACTTTGTGGTGACCCGCTCGCCACTTCGGGCTGAACACAGACACGGAGAAAATGGGGAAAATAGTGTTTCTTAAGGGCAGTGAAACTGAAAGTAAAAGGGTGTGAGGCGAACGTGCTAACCACTAAGTCACTGATGTTCATTTATAATAATACTGAAGTGGATATGGTTAAATCCTCAGTCTCTCTGTATTGGCCTTGAGGGAGCGGAAGCGCTTTCCAGACCGCAACAGAGAGAACAGTCCATTGCTGGGGTGGCTGAGGTCCTTCATGACCTTCCTGGCCTTGGTCCAGCACCGCTTGCTGTAGATGGAGTGCAGGTCAGGGAGCTCAGTATCGGATGATGCGCTCAGCTGAACGCACCACCCTCTGTAGGGCTCGTCTGTCCTGCACGGTGCTGTTCCCGAACCAGGTTGCAATGATTCCCATCAGGATGCTCTCTATGGTGCAGGAGTAAAAGTTCCTGAGCACCTTAGAGGGCAGTCTAAAGTCTCTCAGGCGTCTGAGGTGGTAGAGACGCTGTCGGGCCTTCTTCACCACGGTGTTGATGTGACAGGACCATGACAGGTCCTGCGTGATGTGAACATCGAGGTACTTGAGAACACCGAGGTGAGATCATCCTTCCTTTTCACACACAGTGATAGTGAGGAAATGAACTTCAGTAGAAAAGCAGCACTCAGTCACACCTGACGATTTGAACCTGTGGACTGATCTGATTGGACTCATCATGGACAATTTGTAACCTGTGATATACTTGTGGTAATTGCTCATTAAAAGAACGGTTTTAATCTCACCTTTACCTACACAGCTATCAAGATTTGCTCCGCTTACTTACATAACATACCTTCAGCCTTCGGATCTGCACGTTGGAGGCATGTTTGTGAATCATGGGTGCTGCTGTGGAGCTGTTCTTTCAGCACCCATTTGTCGACGCTTTTCCATTACAAATTTGCTCAAAAGGTTTGCAATATTTTCTAAATGTCGATAAAAAACTGTTGCGAAATCACTCTGTTAGCATTAACTATACCATGTGACTAAAACTCGCCCTCTCTCGATAAGTCATTGGAAAAAATGGAGACAGATATCGGCAGGGTTACTTATATCGCATTAAATGCATTAGGCGTTTTTATTTGTAATCGGAGACGTTGGAGCTTTATATAAGCATTAACGGCGAGGCGTTCCCCCTGTACTTGGGCGTGGCCACGTATTTCGCTCTGCGAAAAAATACTTTTCCATTATAGTTTTGCGAATTTTTCGCATCGTCTAAAAAAACCACCTCAAACTTTTTTGCGATACATGTGTGTTTTTGCGAATTTGACGCCTTTCCATTATTTTCAATTCGCTGCTTAAATTTGAGCATTTTGAAGGCTAATGGAAACGTGTTTAGTGTTTGGAGTGCTTTCAACAGCATGGTGTATCGCTGTGTCACCACAGAAGGCTTGTCCTCTGACTGAATGTAGCTGATGAGACCACAGTACCTGCCTTTACCAGTGGCATTACTTGTGGTCCCTTAATAAGACATTGACCTGAAGAACATACAATAGTTGGAGAACCTGCTCTCGTGTCTCCTGGCACCTACTCAAATCCGAATCTGGTTTTGAGAGAGAATTTTGTCGATCCTTTTTTTTGGGCGGCTGTCACATTAATAAAATTGTTGGTTGAGGTCACCATGTTAATACCAGGGTAGAGCTCATTGTGGATGACTACCATGTGGGCCTCAGGGTTGAGCAGGGTAGAAATGTTAAATAATAGTTTTTGATTATCTTTTTTACCATAAATTTTCATCCGAAGCACAAAAAACACTTCACTTTCAATTTCTTAGCTTGTCTTATTATTGTGAAATTGTTTATATTTACATTTAAATTTACAGAATTTGTCAGACACCCTTATCCAGAGCGATTTACAACTGAGTAATTGAGTGTTAAGGGCCTTGCTCAAGAGCCCACTAGTGGCAGCTTGGTGGTTGTGAGGTTTGAACCCATGATGTTCCGGTCCAGAGTCCAACACCTTAACCACTGGGCTACACCACCTAAATTACTTTTCTAACTGTCTAATATGAATTATTAAAAAAACAATTAAAGTCTGAATACAACGTTAAACATTATATCATCTAATGGAATATAATAGAAAATAAAAGCGGCAAGAAGAACTAGAAATGGGACATTTCCTGAAGAAAATGTGAGTGATGCTTGCTGATGCAAACCGCAGCTCTGGGCACGACCCCCCTTACACCCTGGTCCGTTTAATATTTAGCGTTGACTTCAAAATGCTAGCTGGTTCGGAGAGACGAATGTTTAGACACTAAAAATGCCTGTTTTTTCGGGAGGGGCGGGGCCAGTGGCGCACATGACATCATCAAATTATCCAGCGTCCGACTCCTGTCGATGTGCCGAGCGTTTAGACATGTCACATGACCCTGTGTCCGCTTTGCAGATTTTGCACGTTTGCCATGTGGCAGTCAACCTACTCTATCTCACCTCCAAGTGAATATGTCAAATGTGCATGTCGGGCGAACACGCGCCAAACAGCGAAGCGTCAAATTTCCCCATTCATTCTCTATGGAGCCGGAATGTCACGGATTTCCCAAAATTTCGAACAGGTGTGGGGTTCGGGAGGTATATGATCGTGATCCACTCCGGACCCCCTATGAGTGGATATGCAATATGTGCATGTCGGACGCTCACAGGCCCGAACTGTGAGGCACAAAATCTCGGCCCCATTCATTTTTTATGGGAAAAATTCCCTCTTTTTGGCCCCGGGTTACGGAATTCCGCTGGGCGATTCCTTATAAAAGTAACAGCGCACCTCACACCATCGGGCCGCACGATATGAGGTATGATTCTTGAGGATCGGACAAAAACTGCGAGACGAGTTACGCGCCGAAAATTTGACCGAAGCGAGAGAGAGATCCTAATAGTGATGCTTTTGCACACGTCACTAATAAAATATCTAAGAACGATGAGGTGAACACTCCAAATTACAGCTTTCATGGATTTTATGCCTCTTGCTGCATTATGCCTCTTTTTTTTATAGCTTTTACATTTACATTTATGGCATTTGGCAGACGCCCTTATCCAGAGTGACTTTGACAACTGAGCAATTGAGGGTTAAGGGCCTTGCTCAAGGGCCCACTAGTGGCAGCTTGGTGGTGGTAGGGTTTGAACCCATGATCTTCTGGTCCAGAGTCCAGCACCTTAACCACTGGGCTATACCACATCCTACTGAGCAGGATTTGTCCTAGTATGTGTTCTGGATTAGATTGGTGGTGCAGTGGATCTTTGGGTGTCCGGTGACAAGTGATCCATTCGAGGACTCACTCAATGTAGATCTCAGTAGTTACTCATTTCTGCAGGGGTTAAATTGTGCAAATGGTAAGTGTTTATCTTGGCTGCCATGATGTTGGGGCAGTAAACCCCCAACCCTGATCCTAATTCTGCATTCTGCAGTTTAAATGATTCTCATTATACTCACTAATGACGTTTACACTCATAAAACCGCAATGCTATTTTTATTCACTTGAAACGACTGCATGTGAGAGAGCGCTGCTGCAGACACGAACACGTCTATTAATGTCTTAAATACATTTTCACACTTGGCCTCAACTCTCAAGTCAACACTCATGACTGGTTTGGGGGCGGGGCTTATAATCCTACATTGCTGGAGGTTTATTTTTAATGCATATCTGTGTATTTTTTCTGTTAATCAATGCAGTATTAATTAATTAATTAAAGACTAATACATGTATGTTTACGCTGGAGTGACATATGATTTTCCATCAAAACCTATCAGTGTATAAAATACATGACCAGGATGTTCACGTCTCCCATCTTGTGAGATGCCTCTCTCGTCACTGAGCAAAAGAGTTCAGATGTCTTGGTTTAGAGCATTTTTTAGTGTTTTTAACTACCAGACACTGAAACTGTATAATACTTAAAAAGTGTCTGATGGTTACCATAAAACCCTGTATATATGTTTAAAAGAAGGATAGTCGATCATATTTGTAAAGTCATGTGACTCATAGCAGCATCAGAATCCACACGAATTCACTGTGAGCGTCACATCTCATTACAGCCAATCAGATCAGTCCACGGCTTCAAATCGTCCAATCAGGTGTGAGTGAGAGTTGCTTTTCTACCGAACACACAAGTTCATTTCCTCACTATCACTGTGTGTGAAGAGGAACGATGATCTCACTCGTCGTGACGCTTTACTCTCTGCTTTGTCTCTGCACAGCTGGTGAGGAACATTTTCAACCCTTTTATTTAAATGAGTAATATTTACATATTTAACTCGTTTACTGACATTATTAAACATCAAACACTTTTTTTTTTACAGTAAATACATCTGACATCAAGGAGCTTCATGTGAAAACAGTAAAGAGTGGAGAAAATGTAACTATAAAGTGTGACCTCGTTATGATCAAGAACAAACTGCAAGTATCCTGGTACAGACAGAGCTTTGAAAAAGTTCCTCGTTTTTTTGCAAAATCTTACGGGAAAAATGAAGCTAAATTTGCTGCTGGATTTAATGATAAACGCTTCAGTATTACTGTAAATGAACATCAGTTTAATCTCAACATTATGAACCTGAGTGTAAATGACGGAGGAAAATATTTCTGTGGAGAAATAGAAGGACCTACAATAAAGTTCACATCTGGAACACATCTGCAATTTGAAGGTAAACAGTTTGACTCTGATAACCTGCAAATTCCAGATCAACACTTTAACCAGTATTATGTGTACATATGCAGTAAATGTTGAGGATTTCGCATTATTCATATTTACTATCATTTCTGTTCATTTACTGCGTTTACAATTGATTTGTAAAGATAAAGAGATGAAACACTGTCCAACATCTGGACTAGAAAACATCACAAATTTAGACGGTAGGTTTTTTTTTAAACAAATAATCTTCTTTTCACACACACACACACACACACACACACACACACACACACACACACACACACACACACACACACACCACACACACATATATATATATATATATATAGTTTAGTGCAGGGGTCACCAACGTGGTGCCCGTGGGCACCAGGTAGCCCCCAAGGAGCACATGAGTAGCTCTCAGGCTTGCTATAAAAAGTGCACAACTCATCAGTGAGATGCGTCTATAATGTAAAATGTAGTTAATTCGTTGTTGATAGTCACTTGTCAAGTGTATTTACATAGATAAATGAGTATCATTAATAATAAATAATAATAATAATATAACTAAAGGTAAATTTGTTATTTCAGAGGAGTATTTCAAACTGGTAGCCCTTTATATGACTCGGTGTCCATGTAGTAGCTCTCAGTTACAAAAAGGTTGGTGATCCCTGGTTTAGTGTTTAGTGAACTGTATTATATATTTCAGCTCGTGAAATGTTTTAATAGAATGTTATTTTTCCATCCAGATTCCAGTTGTACTGATCACGTGCATGTGCTCTTCTTGCTCGCTATTGGTAGAGTTGGAGTTCTTCCCTTCACGATTATTATCTTTCCAATCCTCCTGATTGTTCGTAAACTCAGATTGAATTAGAAATGTAATATACAAATGAAAGAAATAGTGAGGAACAGACAAAACAATGTGTTGGACTCAGTTGGAGTTAATTGAGTATGTTTCTCATATACTGGAATAACTTTTGTTGAACTGAATTGTGGAGCAGCTTAAAGATGTAAATAGAAAATAAATACATGAAATAAACTTTAAATATAAAGTGAATGCACATTACAGTTCTTGTCTTTATTTCTGAGATTTTGTTGTATACATTTAACGCTATCTTTGTATTTACCACATCGAATGCACAAGTTAAAGCGTCCAATTATCTCTATTAATCATTACACATATTTAGCCTTTAATCATTCATTCATTCATTCATCTTCTACCGCTTTATCCGATCTTCCGGATCTATCCGGTCACGGGGAGCCTGTGCCTATCTCAGGTGTCTATGGGCATTGAGGCAGGATACACCTTGGATGGAATGCCAACCCATCGCAGGACACACACACACTCACGACAATTTTCCAAGGTGCCAATCCACCTACCGTGCATGTTTTTGGACCGGAAAAGAAACCGGAGAGAACCCGGTGAAAAACCCCCTGAGGCACGGGGAGAACATGCAAACTCCACACACACATGGCCGAGACGGGAATCGAACCCGGACCCTGGAGGTGTGAGGCGACTGTGCTAACAACTGATGCACCGTGCCGCCGCTGTTCAATATAAACACATAAATTGATAAAAGAATTATCACAAAGTAATTTAATGCTAAACATTTTTAAAGACAAACCAGTGATTTTAAGCTCCACCCCAAAAATTTTAACACACTAATAGAAGTGTCCGTGGCTGCAGCAGTGATCTCTCACATGCAAAACTAAAAATAGTTCTGTGGTTTCTGAGCAAAAACTCACACTGAATTATTTTTATAGAATAAATATTATGTACATTCTTGATTCTATTATGTCGAATGCTCACATTTTGGGTGTGTGTGGAGAAAAAGGGTAGTGTAGATACATGTCATACTCCAGCAGACACAAGACCAGGCCTTGATTTATGTACACACAGAGCAACGATTCCAGGAACTGGTCTGTGATCAGGTGGACGACTGGAAGGCATTCCAGATCGCTCTTGACAAACAAACATCACCAGATCCCACTCATCACATCTGTTTAACATTATATATTATATGTAATATATTAATATACTTTTGTATCTTCCAACATTAACCTGTTTTTCTTTATGTCTGAAGAAAGAAATGTGTGAAATGATGCTTGAGTGTGTGGTGTATATGTATGAATGATCATGTGTGTGTGTGTGTGTGTGTGTGTGTGTGTGTAGTACATGAATGTTAACATTGTATCATAAAGATCTCTGCTACTGCTGATAGCAGAGATGTTCTGCGATGCCCTGCTGCTCTGCTTATTTTTTTGGGCATCGTCACCAATGTTTATTTTTTATTACTTGTATATTTTTACTACTTGCACATTACACTGTAAACATATACAGTACAGGTTTTGTGTTTGTCTACTTGTTTTGAGCAGTTTGCACCAGGTTGCACATGATGCACTTTATGTATCTAGGATGACTTAGTCTAGTGTTGTGTGATGTGAATATGTTGTATGTTCTGTATTAGCTTTGAATGTGCAGGCCACTACAACACACTCATTAGACGAAATGACAATTATAGTTTAAACATATAAAGTGAGAGGTGCTGAAACACTCATAAAACCACAATGCTATTTTTATTCACCAACTGCCTGTGAGAGAGCGCTGCTGCAGACACGAACACGTCTATTAATGTCTTAAACACATTTTCACACTTGGCCTCAATTTTCAAGTCCACACTCATGACTGTTTTTTGGGGGCGGGGCTTAAAATCATAGGTTTTTACTTTCTGACATGAAACATTGCTGGAAGTTTTTATTTTTAATGCAGAGAGCGCTAGACACGAACACGTATGTCTTAAACACATTTTCACACTTGTATTTTTCCACACTCTTTTTTTTGGGGGCGGGGCTTAATCAATTTTTACTTTCTGCAGTATTTTTATTTTTAATGCGTATTTTTTCTTTTATTAATTGCGTAATTAAAGACTAATACATGTATGTTTACGCTGGACTGACATACGATCAGTGTATAAAATACATGGCCAGGATGTTCACGTCTCCCGTCTTGTGAGATGCCTCTCTCTCTCTCAACCAGGCAAAAGAGTTCAGATGTCGTGGTTTAGAGCATTTTTTGTGTTTTTGGTGTTTTAAAGCACAGTTTTATTTCTAACTCTCTCCTTTTTTAACTACCAGACACTGAAACGGTATAAATAATACTGATGCCCCCCCCCCAAGTGTCTGATGGTTACCATAAAACCCTGTATATATGTTTAAATGAAGGATAGTCGATCGTATTTGTAAAGTCATGTGACTCATCGCAGCATCAGAATAGACAAGTCACTGTGAGCGTCACATCACGTTACAGCCAATCAGATCAGTCCACGGCTTTAAATCGCCCAATCAGGTGTGAGTGAGAGCTGCTTTTCTACTGAACACACGAGTTCATTTCCTCTCTATCACTGTGTGTGAAGAGGAACGATGATCTCACTCTTTGTGGCGCTTTACTCTCTGCTTTGTCTCTGCACAGCTGGTGAGGAACATTTTCATATCTTTAATTTAAAATATTAATATTTACATATTTAACTTGTTTATTGACATCATTAAATATCAAACACTTTTTACAGTAAATACATCTGACATCAACGAGCTTCATGTGAAAACAGTAAAGAGTGGAGAAAATGTAACTATAAAGTGTAACATGTTTAAAGAGAAAAATAAAGTATTCTGGTACAGACAGAGTTTTGGAAAAGTGCCTCAGTTTTTAGCAAAATATTACGGACAAAATTTTAAATTTGCTGATGGATTTAATAATAGTCGCTTCAATATTACTGTAAATAATCATCAGTTTGATCTCAACATTAATAACCTGAGTGTAAATGACGGAGGAGAATATTTCTGTGGAGAAATAGAAGGAACTGCATTAAAGTTCACATCTGGAACACATCTGCAATTTGAAGGTAAACAGTTTGACCTGCTAATTCCAGATCAACACTTTAACCAGTATTATATGTACATATGCAGTAAATGTTGAGGATTTCACATGATTCATATTTACTATCATTTCTGTTCATTTACTGCTTTTACAATTGATTTATAAAGATAAACAGATGAAACGCTGTCCAACATCTGGACCAGGAAACATCATCACAGGTTCTGATACACAACAGGATTCAAACACCATAACTCCAAAAAGTAACTTTTTGATTAAATAATCTACTTTTATAATAGAATTCACTTTAGTAATAACATTTCCCATTAAAATAAAATCTAATATTTATACACGTTTTACATGTTCATCATTTCAGGAGAGAACAGTCGGCTACTTTATTCCTTAATGACATTCGGTATAATATCTGTTATTGTAATCCTGGTTCTGGTTGGAGTTTTATTTAAAAGTAAAAAAAAAGGTTTGTTTATATTTATTATTATTATCATTATTTTTTTTTTATTTATTTTCTGGGTTACTGTTTAAATTTCCCCCCAAAAACATGAATTCTATAAACTTACAATTACATTTTGTTTTATTGTTCAGACGTTTCATCAAAAAAGCCTGGAATCAGCACCAATCAGGTAATAAAGTCTTCTATTAACTGGGATTCTATTCTGTTAAAGAAATCCACATCTGACCTACAATCCACAATGTACAGAGAATTTTACTAAACCATTTACAAAATATCAATGGAATCATTCTTTTTAGTCTTTTAATCCACTCTGGTGTATAAACACCTCTTGTTCTTTATCAGGCTGATGATGAAGATGTCTTGAACTATGCAGCTGTGAGTTTTGCTAAGAAACCTTCATCCTCCAGAACATCCAGAGACACGAGACATGAAGACATTTATGCACACGTTCACATTAAATAGATCCAAAGAAAAACAATAGAAATGGAATTATTGCCCAGTTTGTAAACAGATATCTTTTTTAATGCTATAAGTTTATCACCATTTACAAACCAGTTTCCTTTACATGATGGATGTGGAATAATGTCATCTTTTATTTGTCGTAAACAACCTGCTGAAGGGTTCTTGTTATATTATTATTATTATTATTATTATTATTATTATTATTATTATTATTATTTTCATATTGGGAATGTTTTCCTGAACTTTTCTCTTAAATTAATGATTTCTACAATGTTAAAATTGATTTTATTTTAATCTCAGAGACAAAAATCAGTAAACGTATCATTGGAAGTTATTTTCTTTAAATAAAGATGTTAATAAAATTTTCATGATTTTTTTAAAGGCTTTAATTTAGTTACACATTATTGCAACCTGTAAATCTGTAAACATCATCCATTTTCTACTTTTAGTAGTGGTGCAGGAATAAATATAGAGAAATAATGTTTGTTGGTCACATATACACATTGCAGCATAGTGAAATACTTTTTTCCACATATTTCAGCTTGTTCGGGTCAGAGCACAGAGTCAGTCATGCTTAACGTCACGCCTGAAGCAGAGCGAGGTAAAGACCATGTTACAAGATTTAACAGTGCGCGGGTTTACATACATTTACATTTACGGCCCTTATCCAGAGCGACTTACAACTGAGCAGTTGAGAAAAAAGTGCTGTGGGTATGTTCTTTTAACGGTTATTCCCAGCCAACATGCTCTGCATAAAATCCACTCTGGGCCTGTTACTGGCAGGAAATGTGTGGTACATTTGTACCCCACACTATGGGGTCCAAGTGGAGTCTCAGTGGGGCAGCCCACGTTATTAAGGGCCCCTCAACATTTACATTTGCGGTATTTAGCAGACACGCTTATCCAGGGCGATGTACAAGATGTGCTTTAGGTCTCCATCTAAGGATGAATTCATTCATGAAGGGTAGATACAAAGGCATTGGGCTCTGGACCAGAAGATAAGCAGATCCACCAAGCTTGCATAAGTGGGCCCTTGAACAAGGCCCTTAACCCTCAATTGTTCAGTTGTAAGTCACTCTGGATAAGGGCGTCTGCCAAATGCTGTAAATATAAAATCAGTATCGATATCGATATATATATATATATATATATATATATATATATATATATATATCATAAGCATTGGAATATATATATATATATATATTCCAAGGTGCCAATCAGCCTACCGTGCATGTTTTTGTACTGGGGAAGAAACCAGAGAACCCAGAGAGAAACCCATGCAAACTCCAGAACATGCAGAAGAACATGCAAACTCCACACATACACATGGCCGAGGCAGGAGTCGAAAATGGAGAGGTTCAGAAATGAGTTTATTAGAGGGACAGGGCATGTAGGGTGTTTTTATAAAGTCATGTGACCCATCACTGCATTACAGTAGACAAGAAGTCATTGTGAGCCTCACGTCTCATTACAACCAATCAGATCGGTCCACGGCTTCAAATCGTCCAATCAGGTGTGAGTGAAAGCTGCTTTTCTACTGAACACACAAGTTCATTTCCTCACTATCACTGTGTGTGAAGAGGAACGATGATCTCACTCGTTGCGATGCTTTACTCTCTGCTTTGTCTCTGCACAACTGGTGAGGAACATTTTCAAACCTTTTATTTACAATAGTAATATTTACATATTTAACATATTTAACACTTTTTACAGTAAACACATCTAACATCAAGGAGTTTCATGTGAAAACAGTAAAGCGTGGAGAAAATGTAACTATAAAGTGTAACATCAGTATGTTTAAAGACAAAAAGAAAGTAATCTGGTACAGACAGAGTTTTGGGAAAGTGCCTCGGTTTTTAGCGAAAGATTACGGGCAGCATCGTTTACACATTAACATAAGTGTAGACGACGGAGGAGAATATTTCTGTGGCGAAATGGAGGGATCTACTCTAAAGTTAACATCTGGAACGTGTCTGCAATTTGAAGGTAAACAGTTTGACTCTGATAACCTGCAAATTCCAGATCAACACTTTAACCAGTATTATGTGTACATATGCAGTAAATGTTGAGGATTTCACATGATTCATATTTACTATCATTTCTGTTGATTTACCATTTTTACAATTGATTTGTAAAGATAAAGAGATGAAACGCTGTCCAACATCTGGACCAGAAAACATCATCACAGGTTCTGTTACACACCAGGATTCATGCAGCAACAATAGTAAGAGTTTTGATAATATAAAAATCTTCCTGTTAAATGTGTTTAGTGAACGGCATTATATATTTCAGCTCCGGAAATGTTTTAATAGAATGTTATTTTTCCATCCAGATTCCAGTTGTACTGATCAGATGAATGTTCTCATCTTGCTCTCTATTGGTAGAGTTGGAGTTCTTACCTTCATGATTATTATCTTTCCAATCGTCCTGTTTGTTTGTAAATTCACATGTAATTAGACTTTTTGATTATATTGTTCATATATTCATTCATTCATTCCTTCATCTTCTACCGCTTTTATCCGATCTTCCTCGGGTCACGGGGAGCCTGTGCCTATCTCAGGCGTCTATGGGCATTAAGGCAGGATACACCCTGGATGGAATGCCAACCCATCGCAGGGCACACACACACACATTCACACACACATTCACTACACATTCACTACACTAGGGGACAATTTTCCAAGATGGTGACCTTCCCTTCCCAGGTGCCAATCAACCTACCGTGCATGTTTTTGGACCGGGAGGAAAACCAGAGAACCCGGGGAAAAAAACCCCCCCGTGAGGCACGGGGAGAACACATGCAAACTCCACACCCACACATTTCCCGAGACGGGACTTTCCCCCTATCGAACCCGGATCCTGGCGGTGTGAGGCGAACGTGCTAACCACTACGCCACCGTGCCCCACCATGTAGTGTTCATATATACTACTAGAATAATGTTGGTTTAACTGAAATCCGGAGATACATACTTAATGCTGTAAATAGAAAAAATACATTTAATACAAATTAATAAAAGTTCTTCTCTTTATTTCTGTGATTATTTTTCTTTAGACCTTCAACAATAGCTTTGTATTTTCTACATCACAGATTGCCCAAATTACAGAGTCTAACAAGCTATATTTCATATATTTACTATGTTTTTAGCCTTTATTCATCTGTTCAGTATAAAACATTGAGATTCAAGAAACAATTATCAGGCAATAATTTATATAATAATTAACAATAATTAACAATAATAACAACAATAATTAACCTTAAATGATTTATTTCTCTGTTTGAAGCAAACCTGTGATATTAAGCCCCGCTCCCCAAAATACCTTAATTAATGAGGTCAAGTGCGCAAATGTTTTTAACACATTAATAGAAGTGTTATTGGATACAGTGCCTCTTTCTTACATGCAGTTGTTTTAAACTTACACTGAATTATCGAAAGTACATGTTGAAAGTCAACATGTTTTTGCTAGAATCAGTGGTCTATGGTGCTGGGCTACTGATTAGAAAGTGATCGAGCCATGGTACCCAGGTATATGCCACCCTTGGGTCCTTGATCAAGGTCCTTAACCCTCTGTACTCCGGGTGGCGCTGTAGTATGGCTGACCCTGCTCACTGACTTCACAATGTGTGACCTGTTCAAGTTACTCACATCCTTTGGGATCGGGGTAGCTCAGTGGTTTAAGGTGCTGGGATACTAATCGGAAGGTGAGGGTTTGAGCCCCAGAATCGCTAAGCTGCTACCCTTGGGTCCTTGAGCAAGGCCCTTAAACTGCTGTGGTCTAGGGGGCTCTGTAACATGGCTGACCCTGCGCTCTGACCCCAGCTTCCAAACAAACTGACATATACGAAGAAAGAATTTCTCTGTGCTGTAATGACTATTCTATTCCAATAGCATGTAAGAGTGCTGACTTATTAACACTCTTAATAAGGGCTTATTAACATTTTACCCAAACAACACAAGTTAAATGTTAGCAGTCTTGTGCCCAAATCAAGCTAAATTTAGAACACTTTTTTTTTACATAAGCATTCGGGACTCACATCCAGGCCCTCCATCTTCATTCCATAAGGCATCAGACTCTTCAACATGAAGGAACTGGATTGTTACCTCTCAGTCTAGGGTTGGGGCGTACAGAATAAAATAGACTTTATTTGTCACATGTACATTACAGCAAAGTGATATTGTTGAAATGTGAAATGTCCCAGCTTGTTTGGAAATTCCGGGTTCAGAGTGAAGGGTCAGCCATGATACAGAGGGTTAAAGGACCTGCTCAAGGACCCAAGAGTGGTAGCTTGATGGTACCAATGCTCGATCCCCCGACCTTCCAATCAGTAGCCCAGTGCCTTAAACCAGTGAGCTACCCCCTCCCTACTGAGCTACCCCCTCCCCCCCCTCCCCCACTGACTACTGAGCTACCCCTTCCCCACACTGAGCTACGCCTCCCCAAACTGTGCTACCCCCTCCCCAAACTGAGCTACCCCCTCCCCAAACTGAGCTACCCCTTCCCCACACTGAGCTACGCCTCCCCAAACTGAGCTTCCCCCTCCCTAAACTGAGCTACCCCCCCCCTGAGCTAACTGAGCCCCCTCCCCACCCTGACTGAGCTACCCCCTCCGCAAACTGAGATACCTCCTCCCCACACTGAGCTACCCCTCCCCAAACTGAGCTACCCCCCTCCCCACAACTGAGCTACCCCCTCCCCAAACTGAGCTAACCCCTTCCCCACACTGAGCTACCTCCTCCCCACACTGAGCTACCCCCTCCCCATACTGAGCTACCCCCTCCATACAGCAAGGTTAAAGGCATGGGATGGTGAATAGAAGGTGGATGTGAGTGTATCTGGTATTATGTATTATGAGAAATGGAACATAAAACAGCATGGTATCTTAAAAACTTCAGGTAAACTTCAGGATCTCCCGGACTCGGGGCACTCTCCGGTTTCGTGGCGCACACTTCCGGGTCTGTGGCCATTTTTCCGGATTTCCTGCACCACCCGGTATTTAAAGGGTCATTAAATCCAAAAGCACATTTGTTGAGATGTATATATATGCTACACATTGCTTAAAACAGTAATTGCTGTCACAAAATATGCTACAAAGTAGAAACTAGTCTTTTTTGAGCTTTTTGGGACCATTTTGTTCTTCCGGGTTTAAAAAGTTACATTCCAGACATGTGATGTAGACCTGACATGGACCCGCCGGCCCTTTCAATCCGCTGAACATCGGGACAGAAATGGCTAAAATGAAAGAAGCCCATGCAAAGGTTGAACCAGAATGCCCGCTCTGTTGGAAGCGATTCCAGACATGGCATGCGCAGAACTAAGGCCACCCCAACCATCACCAACAACTAATGACGTGAAATGCTAAAGCACCAAGCAACTTGCCCACCAGCTCAACAAATTGGCGGACAGTATGCACACACAGTACATTCACTCATACCCCGGAGGCGTACCTGCCTACCGGGGGTATGGGAGGGTATGTTCATCCCGGCTCGTCTGTCCAATTTTGATAGTCAATGTGGCCCCTGAGCCAAAAAAAACTTACCCACTCCTGGATGTAGACACATATATGTCATGGGATCGATTATTCATGAGTAATGTAACATTATACATGACTCGTCTAATCCAATAACCCATACAATGCGACAACACCAAAGTGTCGTTTTCATTTCGCAACCAGATATGAAGTTTGTCTGCATGCTGGTGGTTTGCGGTGTCCTACAAAAACACACGGAAAATATGCTCTACTCTACTAGAGATATCGCGCTACTCTGGAACCTCAACAAAGATATCGATCCACTTCACAATTTATCTCGAATCCCTGATAAGGTAATCATTTCATCCCACGCCTCTCAGCTCCGGAGTCCTGGCAAGGGCGCCCCTCAGCTGTAGAGTCTTGCTGGGAGGTTGGGACCTCTGTAGAGGGCGTAGCTGCAACGCAGATCTTGGCAGAGGACGTCAATCCACTTCATCACTTCGGCCAGAAAGTCTGGGTGGCTGTCAGAGATCAGTTATATGATAACCATCACCAGGAGCTTTACATATACATTACATTTAAATTTATGGCATTTGGCAGACGTAAATACAGAGCAATTTACAACTGATCAATTGAGGGTTTAAGGGCCTTGCTCAAAGGCCCTCTAGTGGTAACTTAGTGGTTGTAGGGTTTGAACTTGCAATCTTCTGGTCCAGAGGCCAACACCTTAACCACTAAGCCGCCACTTCCCTGGTTTGCTCGGTTTACTCTGCACTCTACACAGGATTTTCTACACTGGCTTTTTCTGAGCAGTTTCCATGCAATGTCCGTGTGCCAGAGTCACAGGAGGACCAACATCAAAATATGTGACATGTGGTTTCCATGTCCATGATGGTCTGGAAAAGGTTGTTCTGACCACCAGCATTTGCAAACACATTCATGAATACAAAATGCATGGCCTACATGGATATATGAAGTAATGAGAATGACATAATGCTTTCCGCTATAACTGAAAGTACATCTTCATCGTTTATATATCTTTAATATATATTATGACAAGCAAATGAACCTAGTGTCCTATATTTTGTAAACCTGCTTGCTTAAATCATGGTTCAGAACAAATCCAGTTGTACGAAAATGGTACACCAATAAGCCGTGAGCTAAAATAAGTCCAGAATCAGTCCTGGCCGCGGGTCTGACGTATGACTTTAGTGTGAAAACACTGAAAAAGTGTTAGTGGTCATCACTCTCACATTAAGCAGCAGTTTCAGATGAACAGATAGTTTTGTGGTTTCGAGTCACACACAGAGAGCGACTGAGTGTTTTATCAGCTAACACTGTCTAATTTTCCATCACGAATGTGCAGCTTTCAGTTTCACACTAAGATAGAAATGTATGAAGATCATCAATAATCATGTTCCTGAAAACTCATCATGTAGAATGTCAGGATCAAAAGGACTCCAGTGGAGAGAGTGGACACTTAATGGTATCTGTTATACTGGTTTTCAAATCATTCACAACATGTGACGAAACATCTCAGCTCTTGTTTAGAGAAGATGTTACACACTCATCTGGATGTGTGTATGAGATGCATTTAGAGATAAAGCACAGATTATCACAAGCATTGCCTTTAGCTCCATGTGTAGAAGTGGAAGCACCTTTACGTTGCACAGATTTAGCTCAACTTAATTGGTTGGAGTGTTGATGTGGGCGGAGAATAATATCTTAAAGGAACAGTCACATGGGTTTAAAATTACCATTAGTATCACAAAGATCTGTGCTGCTGGTGTGAATGTGCAGGTCACTACAACACACTCATTAGATGAAATCAGAATTATGATGCTAACACTCATTGTGTGGAGGTGATGAAGTGTATTAATTCTGCACTTTAAATGATTCTCATTATAATCACTAATAATGTTTACACTCACAAACCACAATGCTATTTTTATTCACCTGAAACGACTGCATGTGAGAGAGCGCTGCTGCAGACACGAACACGTCTATTAACGTCTTAAACACATTTTCACACTTGGCCTCAATTCTCAAGTCCACACTCATGACTGTTTTGGGGGCGGGGCTTATAAGCAAAGGTTCACTTTCACACATACAACATTGCTGGAGGTTTATCTTTAATAGATGTTTAGTATTATTTCATCATTGCAGGATTTAATGGCCGTGTCATTATTGAAGTATACACAATGGGGAGACCAAATGAAATATTCTATCGTAAGGAGATTCCTACATAAAATCTGATGGTTGATGAATAAACGTAGAATAGAACAGTATTTATTTGTCATATAAACATTACAGCACAGTGAAATTCTTTCCCAGCTTGTTTGGGGTCAGAGCGCAGGGTCAGCCATGTTGCATCGCCCCCTGGAGCACAGCGGGTTAAGGGCCCAAGGGTAGTAGCTTAGCGATACCAGGGCTCGAACCCTGACCAGCACCTTAAACCACTGAGCTACCGACCTCCCAAAGGATGTGAGGATAACGGATAAGGATGTGAGTAACTTTAACAGGTGACACATTGTGAAGTCTTGAAAACTGGGTCAGAGCATCTCCTTAAAAGCAGGTTTTGTGGTGGTTTTCCAGAATACAGATGTATTACAGATGGTAGCTCTGTGGTTAAGGCATTGGTCTCAGAACTGGAAGATCGCAGGTTCAAATCCCAACAAGTTGCCACTAGTGGGCCCTTGAGCAAGGCCCTTAACCCTCAATTGCTTAGTTGACCAAGTGTGTGACTTCACATTCTCGCCTGATATTGAAGGGACCAATCACTTTCCCCCCGAATTAACTCTTTAGACACTTTGACAGTAGAACTTGCTATTGATGGTCTTTCCCCTGTGGCTGAATTTTCAATGCATTCTGATGCAAATGTATAAAAAGACAATAAACATGAACATAGTCCAGCTGTGAACCAACCGCACCTTTAAAGTTATGGAGATGATGATCCCTCCCAATGTTAAGTCCATACAAGTTGCAAAAGTGGTAATGATACTCAACATTAAGGAGTATTTGATTCCTTTGTAGACTTCTATGCTCCTGGGGCAGCAGCCAATGGTCTTAAATTTTTGGTGCAACCAAAGCATTCATTTATTCATCTTTGACCTACAGTGCATGATTTTGGACCAGGAAAAACCAGAGAACCCGGAGAAAAACCCCCTGAGGAATGGGGAGAACATGCAAACTCCACACACACATGACCGAGACGGGAATCGAACCCCGACCCTGGAGGTTTGAGGCAAACGCGCTAACCATTAAGCCACCGTGCCCACCCGTGCTAATTTCATTGCTTCTATATTTCAAGTTCCAAAACCCATAGTATCCCAACCGTGCTTTAGTTTCAATCCTTGCCCTGTTTGTTTATTGTGTTCTGGATTTGTTATTATCATGGAATGCTTTCATTCTGAACCAGACTTCAAGGCCTATTTGGTGAGTTTGGATTACTTGTTTGTATTTGATACTTCAGCACAAGAGAATCCATTGGAGATTGGGAATTGTTTCAGCTGGGATTCAGCAGCTATTGTATGTCACTAACATTTCCCCATCTCGAACAAACTAGACATGGGACATTTCCTGAAGTAAATGTGAGTGATGCTTGCCGATGCGAACCGCAGCTCAGGGCTCGACCCCTTAAAGCCTAGTCTGTTTAAATATTTAGCGTTGACTTCGAAATGCTAGCTCATTCATTGTTCATTCATTCATTCATTCATCTTCTACCGCTTTATCCGATCTTCCCTTGGGTCACGGGGAGTCTGTGCCTATCTCAGGCTTCTATGGGGATTAAGGCAGGATACACCCTGGATGGAATGCCAATCCATCGCAGGGCACACACACACTCACATTCACACACATTCATACACTAGGGACAATTTTCCAAGGTGCCAATCAAACTACTGTGCATGTTTTTGGACCGGGGGAGGAAACCAGAGAACCCAGAGAAAAACCCCCTGAGGCACGTGGAGAACATGCACACTCCACACACACATGGCCAAGACGGGAATCGAACCCAGACCCTGGCAACCATTAAGCCACCGTGCCCCCGAGATGAGTGTTTAGACACCAAAAACACACATTTTGGGAGTTTTTTTCGGGAGGGGGCGGGTCCAGTGATACACGTAACAAGATCAAATTGACCGGCGTCTGACTCCCGTCGATGTGCCAAGCGTTTAGACATGTCACATGACCCTGTGTCCGAGATTCGCAGATTTTTCACGTTTACAGCCACTTGAAGCCATGCCGCAGTCAGATGTTTGAGACCCGTTCGCATGTCGGGCGAACACGGGTCGAACGGCGGAGCGTCAAATTTCCCCATTCATTCTGTAGGGGGGCGGAATGTCGCGGATTTCCCGGATATGGATATGCCATATGTACATGTCTGACGCTCACAGGCACGATATTCATTTTCTATAGGAAAAAATTCCCGCTTTTTGTCCCCGGGTTCAGAATTCACCTCCCGTAGTGCCTGCCTGCTCGCCTGCTTCCACCTTCTCTCAAGGGAAGAGGTAAGATCAGCTCAAGGCTCTTCTCTGTTCTGGCACCGAGGTTCTCTGTTCTGGCACCGTCTCTTCCCACAACACCACCTATCCTAACACTTCTTCTGTGTCTATGCTTATTTTGTACCTTACGTTTGTAATCAATCATACCTGAATTAATTTATTCTTAGATGGAGACCTAAAGCACTATTTGTACGTCGCTCTGGATAAGGGCGTCTGCTAAAGGCGCTGGGCTACTGATCGAAATGTCGGGGGTTCGAGCCCCGGTATCACCAAGCTGCCACTCTTGGGTTCTTCAGCATGGCCCATAACACTCTGTGTGCTCCAGGGGCAATGTATCATAGCTGAACCTGTGCTCTGACCGCAAGAATTACGCAAGAAAGAATTACGCTCTACTGTAACGTATGTGGCAAATAAAGTTATTCTTTTCATTTGAAGAGAAGCAGGTATTTGTAGAGATCCGAGTGTTAAAAGTTTGTTGTAGCTAGTGTTGAAGATGAGTGTGAGGTCTGTGAGATTAGTGATGTTTAGCATAATAATGCTAATAGAGTAATAGCGTGCTATTAAATCATTAAGACTCTACCAGTGGGGGAACGGTGGTTTAGTGGTTAGCACATTTGCCTCACTCCTCCAGGGTCGGGGTTTGACTCCCGCTTTAGCCATGTGTGTGTGGAGTTTGCATGTTCTCCTCGTGCCTCGGTGGGGTTTTCTCCGGGTTCTCCGGTTTCCTCCCCGGGCCAAAAACATGCACGGTAGGTTGATTGGCACCTTGGAAAATTGTCCCTAGTGTACGAATGTGAGTGCAGTGGGTTGGCATTCCATACAGGGTGTATCCTGCTTTGATGCCCCATGACGCATGAGGCACAGGTTCTCCATGACCCGAGGAAGATAAAGATCAGATAAAGTGGTAGAAGATGAATGAATGACTGAGATTATGTCACTGGTTTTCTGCCCCTGAGTTTTCCTGTTCCTGTCTCGAATCCCTGTTCTGCTCTGCCTGTTGGATTACGTTTTTGACTTTGGACTGTGTTGGACTTTTTTTCCCCTTTCATGATGTGTTGATTTTTCCACTGTTTATGGTTTTGCCTTTTCCCATTGCTCTGTCTGCTGGCTCAGCCATTAAAAGCCTTATTATTTTTTAACCTGCTTTTGGGTCCTCCATTCACCACCATTGCGACAGAAAGGACCATTCTGAAAGCGAACTGCATCCACTGCAGGATTGTTGAAGTTGTTAGATATGTTGAGCTAAAAGCACTTTATTATACATCTTCTATCAGAGACGTTCTAGCACACAGAGCACGGGAAGTCATTGTAAGCGTCACATCTCATTGCAGCCAATCAGATCATTCCACGGCTTCAAACCGTCCAATCAGGTGTGAGTGAAGCTGCTTTTCTACTGAGCACACAAGTTCATTTCCTCACTATCACTGTGTGTGAAGAGGAACGATGATCTCACTTTTTGTGGCGCTTTACTCTCTGCTTTGTCTCTGCACAGCTGGTGAGGAACATTTTCATATCTTTTATTTATTAAAATAGTAATATTTACATATTTAACTCGTTTACTGACATCATTAAATATCAAACACTTTTTACAGTAAATACATCTGACATCAAGGAGCTTCATGTGAAAACAGTAAAGAGTGGAGAAGAAGTAATTATGGAGTGCGGCGAGATCAGCATTAAAGCGCAGGTAGCCTGGTACAGACAGAGTTTTGGAAAAGTGCCTCAGTTTTTTGTGAAACCTTACGGACAAAATAGTTTTACCTTTGCTGAGGGATTTAATGATAGTCGCTTCAGTATTATTGTAAATGAACGTCAGTTTGATCTCAACATTAATAACCTGAGTGTAAATGATGGAGGAGAATATTTCTGTGGAGAAATAGAAGGAACTGTATTAAAGTTCACATCTGGAACACGTCTGCAATTTGAAGGTAAATAATTTGACTCTGATAACCTGATAATTCCAGATCAACACTTTAACCAGTATTATGTGTACATATGCAGTAAATGTTGAGGATTTCACATTATTCATATTTACTATCATTTCTGTTCATTTACTGCTTTTGCAATTGATTTGTAAAGATAAAAAGATGAAACGCTGTCCAACATCTGGACCAGGAAACAACATCACAGGTTTGGATAAACACCAGGGTTCAAACAAGAATGATGAAAAAGGTCAGAATTTTGTTAAAATAATGTTCTTTTTACGTTGTTATAAAATTCTGCTGATTACGATCTTTCCCATTTAATAAATCAACTAATAAATGAATTTACTACAAGTTTAAAATATTTGTCATTTCAGCAGGAATGAATTGGATGATTTATGCCTTAATAACCTTCAATATAATATCTGTTATTGTAATCGTGTTTCTGGTTGGAGTTTTACTGAAAAATAATGGAAAAGGTTTGTTTACTTTATTATTATTATTATTATTTAATAAGTACATTTATTTATTTATTGGCCCAAACTGTAAATCCTTTCTACATTTAAAATTTCCATTTGTTTTATTCTTCAGATGTTTCTTCAAAAAAGGCTGAAATCAGCACCAATCAGGTAATAAAGTCTTCTATTAACTGTGATTCTATTCTGTTAAAGAAATCCACATCTGACCTACAATCCACAATGTACAGAGAATTTTACTAACCATTTACAAAATATCAATGGAATCATTCTTTTTAGTCTTTTAATCCACTCTGGTGTATAAACACCTCTTGTTCTTTATCAGGCTGATGATGAAGATGTCTTGAACTATGCAGCTGTGAGTTTTGCAAAGAAACCTTCATCCTCCAGAACATCCAGAGACACGAGACATGAAGACGTTTATGCACAAGTCCGAACCAAATAGATATTATAAAATCTATTAAGATGTTTTTTTGGTAGATCCCAGAGGCTACATCTCAAAAATATTGTAATGACTTTAGATGATATAAAAACACGATTGTATCCTGTACATATGTAAATATAATCATTTGTACATGTTTACAATCCTAAATGCAAACATAAAAAATATGATTATAAATATAAAATCTTTGTTTGTTACAAATACACCACACTAAAATTAATCCATATATCCTTGCCAGTGTCAGTGCACTGGATGCAAATGTATTGATTTTACTGAAAGGGAGGTGGTAGCTCAGTGTTTAAGGTGTTGCACTCTGGACTGGAAGATCATGGGTTCAAACCCCACCACCACCACCAAGCTGCCACTTGTGGGCCCTTGAGCAAGGCCCTTAACCCTGAATTGCTCAGTTGTAAGTCGCTCTGGATAAGGGTGTCTGCCCAATACTGGAAATGTAAATGAAAGGTTTAGGAGTTCATTAGTGCTTAGCTTGAACCCCTGATCTTTTCCTCACTAAATCAAAGACCCAAAACCAGACCCAAAAAAGACATGTTGCTGAGATACTGATGATATTTGAGGGGAGAAACATGAAATAGTTTATGCAAATAAACAGAAATAACAAACCCTGGATCAAGTTATACATTTTTGTGTTTTTGTGCATAAAGTAATTTGGACTGTTGAAGTGTGTGACAAATGCCGCCTCTGTGAACACCTCTGATCATCACCAACGCGAGCCGTCACCTGAGTACTAGCAGCACTACATTTCCCATCATGCCTCACACACCGCCATCTTGCACACACCTGATTTCCATCACTCATTAGTCTCTCCATATAAGCCAGACCCTGACCCTGGCTCATTGTGAAGTATTGCCTTTTTCCAGTCAATTCCGAGCGGTACTCCTGTGTGATATTCTGTGTATGACCTCTGCCTGTTCCCACGTTTGCTATTCTCTGCTGCCTGCCGCACTGGACTGCTTGCTATTGTTCACTGGACTATTGACGCTAGCTGCCTGTCGTCTGACCTTCTCGCCTGTTACCTGTTGTGATTTTTGCTCATCTCTGATACAGCTGTCTGTCGGTGCTGCCCCTTTCATCTGCCTAACCTCGAGCATTAATAAAAGCGTGCGCATGGATCCTGAATCTCCTGAGTCTCTGTCACAGAGTGACTAAAATAAATCAGTGTGAGCTGCTGGTGAAAATATAAATATCACGTCTAGGCACTGTTTTTGATTAGCACTATCGGAAGGCAGTAAGGGTTTTGCCACAGCAATGGTGTTAAAGTGCTGGACTTGGAGACTGCAGCAGTGCTTTGTCTAAATGTTCAGCATGAATAAGTTTGGACTTGTTTTACACTGGATTGTTAACAACAGATTCACTGGTCCACATTGGAAGGAATAGAGACAGACGACAGTTCACCGAGCAGTCAGTGTTTATTTACGCTTTCCTTTCCTCGTACTCACACCAGTACACACCCACAGTCTGTCGATTTGCGACGCCTTCTCTTCATCCGTCCATCTGCGCCGACTCACCAAATGGAATGTCCACCTTCAGGCTCCTGCCGCACTCGTCACCTTCTGATGACTTTTCTCCTTCACTCTCTGCTTGGTGGCTCACCCTGAGGCTGTTTTCTCTCGCCTTTTTATTGGCCTTGCCAGAGTGAAACTGATTACTCTCATCAGGTGCAGCTGTTTCTTACCGCTTGTTCTATCGGACTCTGTCCTCCACTTGCTTCCTGCTAGCACTTAAACCCCAACACCCGACTCGGGTACGTGAACTGAGCTGTTTCCTGACTGGGTGTTTGGGCCAACAGCTCACACTGTATTAAATATACATTTATGGCATTTGGCAGATGCCCTTATCCAGTGACTTACAACTGGGCCTTGCTCAAGGGCCTGCTAGTGATATCCAAGAAGCTGAGATCTTCCTGTCGAGAGGCCAATGCCTTAACCATTGCGCTACAACCTCCCTCACCCTCCCTTCCTGTCTTATTTTGCATTACTTCACCAGTCCTTATGTGCAGGTTACACACTACTACACAAATGTATGAAGCTCATCGATGATAATGTCCCTGAAAACTATCATGTGGAATGTCGGGATCAAGAGGACCCCAATGGAGAGAGTGGAAACTTTCTGGTATCTACTATACTGGTTTTCAAATCATTCAAACACAACATCTCAGCTGAGAAGGTGTAAAACGCTGATCTGGACTTGTGTATGAGACAGTCTGTGCTTTAACTCTAAATTATTACAAACTGGGTAGAAATATTTCTCTTTTCAAAAATGCATGGCCTATGACTCCATGTTCGGTGGAAGTGTGTACTTTAGAATAAACAGCTTTACGTCACTCATATTTACCTCAACTTGATTGGTTGGAATGTTGCTGTGGGCGGGACATAAACTCTTAAAGGAATATTAGTTTGTTCTTGATGTCTGATTGTACAAAACCGTGTGCACAGTTTGTGCCTATAAGTGTGTGTGTGTCAGTGTGAGATGCTGAAACACTCACAAACCACAATGCTATTTTTATTCGACTGAAATGACTGAGAGAGCGCTGCTGTGGACACGAATACTTCTATTAATGTCTTAAACACATTTTCACACTTGGCCTCAACTATCAAGTCCACACTCATGACTGTTTGTAGACTGGTTTGGGGGCGAGGCTTATAATCATAGGATTATAAAGGATGGTGAATCCTTCGCTCCCCGGACTCGGCTAACTCCCGGTCTCACTCTCCAGTCTCAGATTATTTCCGGTTTCGCTCCCCAGACTAGGCAAACTCCCGGTGTTACTCTCCGGTTTTGGATTACTTCGGGCTTCTCTACCTAAACTCGGCTAACTCCGGGTCTCACTGTCCAGTCGCGGATTACTTTCAACTTTGCACTCCAGACTTTCCGGGCTTCACTTTCAAGATTTGCCTCATTCCCGGCTTTGCTCTTAGGATTTGACTAATCCCCTGCATAGCTCTCAGTACTCGGCTCACTACCGGCTTCACTCTCGTAACTCGGCTCACTCTCAGGATTCACGTCCCATACAGGAAGCCAGCTTCTCCTCCCTATCCTGGCTTCTGACTTTTTGGATCCGTCTCCAAACGTATCCATCTAACAAGAATTGGACTATGGAGAAATGCAGGAAGGTGGGCTGGTTTGAAAAAGCCATAATTTTGATTACCAAGTGTATGAGTTCACATTCTGCCCTGATATTGAAGGGCCAGTCACTTTCACTGAATGATCTCCTTAGATGCCTTAAAACCTGGCAGTATTCAGAGTGAGAGCTGCTTTTCTACTGAACACACAAGTTCATTTCTTCACTATCACTGTGTGTGAAGAGGAACGATGATCTCACTTTTTGTGGCGCTTTACTCTCTGCTTTGTCTCTGCACAGCTGGTGAGGAACATTTTCAGTTATGTCATGCCAACCTTTGTTTTGTTAAAGGTTGCTTTTTTAAAAAAAAAAAGTATGCTTCCGTGCTGCATTTTGTTTACTTCCAGTCATAATTTGACCAACAACAGACATTGAGGATGCAATATAGCTTTGGGCTTACCCAGCAAGCTCCACCCAGTCTAATTGCTGTGCCAACAATGTCTCACAGTTGACCTGCCCATTCAGTTTGTTGCCTGACTGTTGGAATTGTTGAGAATGTCAAAATGTCAATGTCAATGTTAAAATTGTTACCATGAGATGGAATATTTTGGTTTGAAACAGTGTTTTATGTTCAGTTTGGTATCAGAATGTGGTGAGACTAGTTGTGTAACACACCAGCAGATGGCAGCACAAGGTGGCATGCACAGTCGCAAAGAGCACCAACCTTCATTGAACCAACAGTTAACATCCTGTATACATTAGGAGCTGTGTAAATAGTGTAACTCTGACCACGTGCATTACCATGTCTGGTTAAGGTGCACCACGTTGGTTAAGGTACTGGGCTGCTGATCTGAAGGTCGGGGGTTCGAGGTCCAGTATCACCAAGCTTCCACTATTAGGTCCTTGGGCAAGCTTCATAACCATCTGTGCTCTAGGGGGCGCTGTATCATGGCTAATCCTGTGCTCTGACCTCAGAAATGGGTGAAATGATTCACCAAGTTTACAGCGATGCTGCAACGAGTTGTTGGAGGTGTTTTGGTTGGAATGCGGACTTCAACATCAGAAGAACAGAAAATGATATGAGATCAGGAAGAAAATCCCCAAAATCCCCAAAATGTCTAAACCATTCAGCAACTTGTGCATGATGATTGTCGGAGAACAAACCACAACAGTCCAGATGATCCTCATGTGTGATATACACATTTACTGTGTTGCTGGTTTGTTGATCTTCAGGCTGCTGCATCTCCAGGTACAAAAGAAGCACCACGTCGAAGTCTGTCAAGAATTTAAACAGTCCTTCATCTTGAGGACTACTCATCATGTTTTTCCACATTTCTACATCTAGAATTGTCCCCAGGTGCCACACAATGAATAGTAAGTGCCAGGTTTTAATACATCTGTGGAGGACACTCAGTGAACGCAACTTTGTCTGCGGTTAAACTTGGCCATCCAAATAATGAATCTTCTGACCACCTTCCTCCGTGGTTCAAATCGGACACTATCATGTCCAGTGTAGGAGTTTTATGTGGTGTACAAGACTCAGTATGGTCTCTCCGACTACTCAGCTGTGTAGTGTGTGTTTTACTGATCTCATTCTCTTACATCCTGATACATGCCAACAAAAATCTGCTATTAAGGAGATGCTCTGATCCACTTTTCAAGACTTCACAATCTTCCACATGTTACAGTTACACTGATCCTGATGTTTATTCATCAACATTTAGATTATTTGTAGGAATCTAAAATCTCCTTACAATAAAACACCACATTTCGTCTTTTTATTCTAAATTATTCCATCATGACTTGACTAATAAAAAATAATGAATAAAAAATAAACCTGCAGCAATGTTGTATGTGTGAAAGTAAACCTATGATTTTAAGCCCCGCCCCCAAAACAGTCATGAGCGTGGACTTGATAGTTGAGGCCAAGTGTGAAAATGCGTTTAAGACATTAATAGACGTGTTCGTGTCTGCAGCAGCGCTCTCTCACATGCAGTCGTTTAAGGTGAATAAAAATAGCATTGTGGTTTTATGAGTGTTTCAGCACCTCACACTGAACTGTTTCATGTAAACGTCATTAGTGAGTATAATGAGAATCATTTAAAGTGCAGAAGTAATACTTCATCACCTTCACACAATGAGTGTTAGCGTCATAATTCTCATTTCATCTAATGAAAAGTGTGTTGTAGTGACCTGCACATTCACACCAGTAGCACAGATCTTTATGATACAATGGAAACATTTCATACACACACCCACACACACACACACACAGACATGCCCACAAACACCCACCCCCCCCCCCCACACACACACACACATTCTCGAACACACACATTTTTTCACACATTTTGTCTCTATTAAGAACAAGCTAACATTAAACCCATGTGTCTGTTCCTTTAAGAGTTAATGCTTCGCCCACATTAACACTCCAACCAATCATTCATTCATTCATTTTCTACCGCTTTATCCGATCTTCCCTCGGGTCACGGGGAGCCTGTGCCTATCTCAGGCGTCTATGGGCATTAAGGCAGGATACACCCTGGATGGAATGCCAACCCATCGCAGGGCACACACACACACACACACACACACACACACACACACACACTCATTCATACACTAGGGACAATTTTCCAAGGTGCCAATCAACCTACCGTGCATGTTTTTGGACCGGAGGAAACCGGAGAACCCGGAGAAAAACCCCTGAGGCACGGGGAGAACATGCAAACTCCACACACACATGACCGAGACGGGAATCGAACCCGGATCCTGGCTGTGTGAGGCGAACGTGCTAACCACTACGCCACTGTGCCCCTTCCAACCAATCACTTTGAGTTAAATATGAGCAACATAACCCAAAAAACAGTATAATAGATAACAGAAAGTGTCCACTCTCTCCACTGGAGTCCTTTTGATCCCAACATTCTACATGATAGTTTTCAGGAACATTATTATTATTATTGATGATCTTCATATATTTGTGTCTTTGTGTGAAATTGTAATCTGAACATTTGGACTGTTGAAGTGATGGAAAATAAGATGTGAAGTGTGAGGTGCTGTCTCTCTCTCTCTCTCTCTCTCTCTCTGTGGCTTAAAACTACAAAGCTATTCCTATTTATGTGAAACTGCATCTTATTCCGGTTATGGTTTAATGTTTGTTGAGTCGCTGCCCAGGTGGCGGGGTTCTAGTTCAAGCTTTACATACCTTTAACTATATTTCTACTCACTGTGCATACTCGTAAAGTTTGTGGGTATACTTTGATTTGGACAATTCTGTACCAATATTCAAGGGGCCGGATGAAAAGGTCTGGCGGACTGGATGTGGCCTGCGGGCCATAGTTCGTAGGGTGTAGACCCGTGGTTAAGGCACAGGTCTTCTGATCGGAAGGGCTGGGATCACCAAGCTGCCACCTTGGGTCCTTGAGCAAGGCCCTTAACTCTCTGTGCTCCAGAGACGCTGTACCATGGCTGACCTCAGCTTCCAAACAAGCTGGGATATGTGAATTAAAGAATTTGTTTGCTTTTTTAAACTGTGGTTACAGTTTGAGGAAGAACCAAAATACATGTGCAACACTCAGGGGTGCCCATTCATAAAGTGTATAAGCACATAGATAAAGTGTATAAGTGGAATAAACAGTGTAATGTAATCTCACAATGCAGAATGTAACCAATAAATACACACAATTCAAAAGCAATATCACGATGAGACGTCCACATACTTTTGACCAGGTTGTAATGTCACAGGAATCTTGGACCAATCAGAATCAGACCACAGTTTCAAAGCATCCAATCAGAGTTTGAGTGTGAATGTGTTTTTACACTGCACACAGGAGTTCACTCCCTCACTGTCACTTCATCTCAACAGGAAAAATGATCTCACTCTTTGTAGCTTTTTGTCTCGTAACATCAGGTCAGTTACGTTCTGTTTATTTTTATATCAAATACTTTATAAAATGATCAAATAAATTCACTGTATATTTGTCTTTATTACTGACACGCAGATTTATGCTTCTGTTTCAGTGAAATCTTCTAACAACAAGGAGCTTCAGGTTCAGAAAGTAAAGTGTGGAGAAAGTGTTCATATAAAATGTGACGTGTTTAGTGTTAATGATTTATTTTGGTATAAACAAGATTTAGGAAAAGTTCCTCAGATGGCATTGAGACGAGCCCAAAACAACATAATCAGATACAATGAAGGATTTAATGATGGACGTTTCATTATTAATGATAAAAATCAGTTTATTCTCACCATTATAGAGGTGAAAGAAGAGGATACAGGTTTATATTTCTGTGCAAAAGTGCTGCAATCTTCATTACACTTTGGATCTGGAACCCTTTTGATAGTTGAAGGTAAACAGTTTTACTCTGATAACCTGCTCCTGAACTCAAACTAATTCCAGATCAACACTTTATCTCGAATTGTCTCGAATTTCACACCGCTGTTTATTTATAGTATTATTATTATTATTGTTACTAATTAATGTTAAAGCCGAGGAGATGAAACGCCTTCCTCCGACTGTGACGATGACGGAGGACGGAGACTCGCTCACGCTCCAGTGTTCAGTACGAGACTTTACTTCAAGCTGTGGAGAGCAGAGTGTGTACTGGTTCAGACACGACTCAGGAGAATCTCCTCCAGGAATCGTTTACGCTCATGGAGACGGCAGTGATGAGTGTAAGAAGAACTCTGAGGCTGGTTGTCCTCCACAGAGCTGTGTCTACACTCTCCCCAAGAGGAAGCTCCAGACCTCTGATAAAGGAACCTTCTACTGTGCCGTGGCTGCGTGTGGACAAATCCTCATTGGGAATGGAACTGAAGTTAAAGAAGATCAAAGAGAAGGTAAGAGCTTTTATAAATATTCCTGTTAAAAACTCAGTTTTAGTGATAATTGATAGAAATTATGTTTTTTTTATCATTTCAGAAAATAAACAGTGGATTGTTTTCGTTTTAATCGCCACCAATATAATATCTATTATTGTAATCATGGCTTTGATTTGGGTTTTACTTTAAACACAAAGAAAAGGTTTGTTTATTTTTATTATTTTTTTCATAAATGTTCATCAATATAACAAAAAAATTTCACTTCAATATTAATTATATTTATTATTATTTTTATATAAAGGGGCTTCCAGCAAACAGCAGAATAACACACATCAGGTAATCCAGTGTTTACAAAATTACAAAATACTTTACTAAATACTCCCAAAGACATTATAGTGAATATTTTAATCCACTCTGGTGTATAAACACCTCTTGTTCTTTATCAGGCTGATGATGAAGATGTCTTGAACTATGCAGCTGTGAATTTTGCTAAGAAACCTTCATCCTCCAAAACATCCAGAGACACGAGACATGAAGACGTTTATGCACACGTTAAAATAAAATAGATCCAAACGGAAATGAATCAAGGCAATGAAATTATATTGCTGTAAGTTAAAATCTTTTGTCGAAAATAAAATAAAAAATATACAATTACAATCTATTAATTGGTGTGTAATTGCAGTTCAGAAAAGTGTATTTTTTTAGCATTAAAATTAAAGTAATTTAATTGTACGTGGCATTGGATATTTTCTAGCACTAAACCCATATTTAATAGTATTGCTTCTAAAATTCATGCGACTAATATACATTTTCTTTTTTGAGATGGAAAACCTTAATAAAGTTATAACAAATAAACCATCAAATATAACATTAGATTGTGTTTATGCTGATAAAGCCCTAATAAGGAAAGAATCAAACTCTTTAGTTTTTCTTGTTAGTTTTCTTTTTCTCTCTCACTTTAAACCACATTGAGTTTCCATCAGCCTTAAAATACACTCTGTGGTGTGAGATGGAAAATCAGACACACTGACAGTTTATCCACATCAAAGATACTGAAACTGATGGACACAGAGACTGCAGCAGAACTTTGTGTAAATGTTTGGACTTATTTTATACAGGATAGTCATTAAATTATTTAGAGATTAGAATTTGATACCGATTCTTTTCATTTACTGTAGATATATTAATATATATATAAATATATATATATATATATATATATATATAATATATATACATATATATATATATATATATATATATATATATATATATATATATATGTTTTATGTAAAAAAAATTTGATCAAAAAGTTACGTTGTGTAGTCGTGTTTATCAGAACTTGTGATCTTGTTTTCTGGTGCGTTTATCATTAAATCCCTCAGCAAATTTAAAATTTTGTCTGTAAAGTTTTTTTAATTTCTTTGAGGCCGACCAGGAGGAATTTGTCCTCACTCAAACTCCATCCCTCCATGGCCTCTCCAAACTCCTCCCATACCTGAGATTTTGCCTCTACCACCACCTGCAGCTCGCTTGGCCTGACGGTACCCATCAGCTGCCGCAGGGGTTCCACAAGCCAACCAGGCTCGGAAGGACTCTTTCTTCAGCTTGATAGTATCTCTTACTTCCAGTGACCACCACCAGGTTCAGGGATTGCCACCACAACAGGTACCGGAGAACTTACGGCCACAGCTACCGAAGGTACAAGGTACCAGAACCAGGCCTGTGGTTGGGGTTTGAATGCGAGCACCTGGTTCAGCGAGAATGAGTGACACGGGACAAGGCTCATAAGGCACTGGTGCAATTCGGTTCGGGCAAGGGTCAAAGGCAGAGCACACGTTTTTTTTCACATATTTCACATATTAACCATAATATTGAGTATTATAAGGTAATGTCTAGAGATAATGAAAGGGGATGGTGCTGTCAGTACCCAGTAAGGAGGATCCAAGGCGGATGCAGAGCAGAGAGTGAAGTGGGCGGAGCTGGGTGCAAGCTCAGGGTCAGTTAGAAGCCAGAGGAATGGAGAACCAGTGAAAGATTCCGGTGAGCCGATTCCCAGAGCCGAGTGAGCCGATTCCTTGGAGCCGAGTGAGCCGATTCAGCGATCCGAATCGGGAGACAGACCCGGAAGTACAAGCCGTGTGGCGCTGGTGTTTGAAGCGCGTTGGACGCAGAGCGGGAGCTTGACGCACGTTGAGCGCGGTGAGCGCGTTGGATGCAGAGCCGGAGCTTGAAGAGAGCAGGCCCGGGCAGGTCGAACTCTGGAGACATGAAATGTCGGGTGGACCCGGAGTGCCCTGGGGAGCCTAAGCCGGAATGGCCACGGGGTTTATAACCTTGGAAATGGGAAACGGGCCAACGAAGCGAGGGGCCAACGAAGCGAGGGGCCAACTTCCGACAGGCGGCCTTCAGGGGGAGATCCCTTAAAGAGGGGCTAGACATCGTCTTCGATTGGCTCCCAGGCAAAGCCTCCGGGCATTCTTGAGCAGAGCAGCCCGGGCGACCCTCCAGCCCTGGCGGCAGCGGCGGAAGAAGTGGTTGGCTGACGGGACGGAGGACTGGGGTTCCTGGCTAGAGAAAATAGGCAGCAGGTAACCATGAACGACCTGGAAAGGGGAGAGCCCGGTGGAGGCTGTGGGGAGGGTGTTATGGGCATATTCGATCCATATTAGCCTCTCAGACCAGGAGGCTGGTTCTCGACTGCAGAGGAGGCGGAGCCCAGTCTCCAGATCCTGGTTGTCTCAGTCTCTTTTTCGGTTTGGCCGTTGGTCTGGGGGTTGAAACCAGACGAGAGACGACTGGTCGAAATGTCCCAGTAGGTGGCAAAACTCCCTCCAAAACCGAGCCGAGAATTGGGGTCCGCGATCCGAGACAATATCCCTGGGGAGTCCATGGAGCCGGAAGATGTGGTGGAGGACCAGCTTGGCCGTCTCCTTGGCGACAATGAATTGTAGGGCAATGAATTGACCCATCTTAGAAAATCGATCCACCACCGTCATGATGGTGGTGTTCCCATTAGAGGGAGGCAAGCCAGTAACAAAGTCCATGGCAATGTGGGACCACGGGCGTCTGGGTATGGGGAGCGGGCGTAGCAGACCTTCCGGTTCCGGTTGCCCATGAGAGGTCTTGTGTTGGGCGCAATCCGGGCAGGCAGCCACATAATCCTGGGTGTCCTTACGGATAGAGGGCCACCAGAAGCGTGTCCGGATCCAGAGACAGGGTTCGAGGGAAGCCAGGGTGGCAGAAGAAGGGAGAGTTGTGACACCACTGGAGGACTTCAGAGCGCAGAGCTGCAGGGACGAAAAGCAGGCCCTTCCCAGCCGGAAAGCCTTTGGGCTCAGGGTTTCCCTCATGGGCCTTCCTGATCCCTTTCTTCTAGGTCAAGGCCCAGAGCGCACACAGGAGACGGACTTGGGAAGGATGGTTTCTGGGGTTTTGGCTCCTCCTCCTCTTCAGGGGCATGAACCCTGGACAGAGCATCGGGCTTGGTGTTACGATTCCCAGGGCGGTAAGGACAGGGTAAACTGAAAACGGCCAAAGAAAAGGCCCCATCTGGCCTGGCGAGGGTTAAGCCGTTTGGCCGACTGGAGATACTCCAAGTTTCGGTGGTCAGTCCACACTAAGAAGGGGATTTCCGTGCCCTCCAGCCAGTGATGCCACTCCTCCAGAGCCAGTTTGACAGCGAGAAACTCCCTCTCCCCCACTCGGTAATTGCATTCAGGGGGCTAAGTCGCCGAGAGTAGAAGGCACAAGGGTGCAGACATTGTCTTTGGGGCAGACCTGGGACAGGATGGCACCAACCCCAACATTGGAGGCATCGAGCTCAACCACAAATTGCCGAGGCGGGATCGGGCAAAACTAGGATAGGAGCCTCGGTGAACCTCCGCTTTAGTTCAGAGAAGGCGGCATCAGCTTCAGAGTTCCAGAAAAACGTACGGAGGGTTGAGGTAAGCTGGTGGAGGGGGAAGGCCAGTGAGCTATAGCCCTTAATGAACCGCCGATAGAAATTGGCGAATCCAAGGAACCTCTGGAGCTGCCGGCGGGTGGTGGGGGTTGGCCACTCATTGATAGCCCGGATCCTGGCGGGGTCCATTTGGATGTTGCCTGCTGAGAGATAGAACCCCAGGAAGGAGGTCCGGGAAACATGGAACTCGCACTTTCTCAGGCTTGATGTATAGCCCATTCCTCAGGAGCCGGTTCAGGACTGCCCGAACATGGTGAACGTGCTCCTCCACCGAGGGTGAAAATATCAGGATGTCATCTAGGTAGACGAAACACAAACACATTCAACATGTCTCTGAGCACGTCATTAACCAGAGCCTGGAACACTGCCGGAGCATTGGTGAGGCCAAACGGCATGACCAGGTACTCGTAGTGGCCAATAGGGGTGTTAAATGCCGTCTTCCACTCATCTCCCTCCGGGATGCGCACTAAATGGTAGGCATTTCGCAGGTCCAATTTAGTGAAGATGGTGGCGCCATGCAGGAGTTCAAAGGCAGAGGCCATGAGGGGAAGCGGATAGCGATTGCGGACGGTGATGGCATTAAGGCCACGGTAGTCAATGCAGGGGCGGAGGGACTTATCCTTCTTTCTCCACAAAGAAAAAATCCTGCTGCCTGCAGGGGACGAGGAGGGCCGGATGATGCCCGCAGCCAAGGACTCCTGAATGTACTTGTTCATGGCGCCCCTCTCAGGTGCTGAAAGTTGGTAGAGGCGGCCCCGAGGGGGGGCTGGTTCCTGGGAAGCAGGTTCTATGGCACAGTCGTAGTGCCGGTGGGGGGGGGCAGGGTGGTAGCGAGGGCCTTTACTGAAGACTGGAGGCCAGGTCATGGTAAACCTCAGGGAATGGTCAGCAGGTCCTGGGGTTCCGGGAATGGTGGCGGAGGGAGGTCTGGGCGTGGGACAGGAGAGGCAATGGCCAAGGCAGTGGGTTCCCCATTCCAGAAACACGACCAGTGGGCCAGTCCAGACGAGGGTTATGCCTTCCGAAGCCATGGAAAACCGAGCAAGATGGGGACCTGGGGGGAAGAAATCACCAACAGGGTGAGCCACTCCTGGTGTTGTTCCCCGACGGACATGAGTAACGGCTTGGTCCGGTGCGTGGCTTTATCCAGAAGGCTCCCATCCAACGACCTGACTTGTAGGACCTCAGGTAGGGGTTCAATGGGCAGGTGGAGTTGTCTGGCTAGCTCCACGTAAATGAATTCCGCGTCCGCTCCAGAGTTGACGAAGGCAGGAAGATCAGTCATTCCAGGTCAATACCCCCCGGGGGCGGTATGCAGGTGAACTTGAATGGTGGGTTTGGAAAGGGATGGATGGATTGTGGGCTCGTGGGTGACCTTCCCTTCACCGACGAGGCCCTGCCTTTTGCTGGGCAGGAGCCTGCCATATGACCCTCTCCCACCACAGTAAAGGCAGAGTCCCAGTGAGCGGCGCCTCTCCTTCTCCTTGGAAGTCAGGTGGTGACAGCCTATCTCCATTGGCTGTGGGGGGGAGGGGGGTCGGTCCCGGAACCGTGGTTGGAGAGGAGGGCTGCAAGGAGAGGATTGAGGTGGTGAGACAGTGGTCGGAGCGGGCGTACTTGCCGTTCCTGGCGCCGCTCCCTGATCCGCCGGTCAATGCGGGTGGCAAGAGTGATGAGCTCATCTAGGTCCTGGGGCAGATCTCGGGCTGCAAGCTCATCCTTCACGAGCAGAAGACAACCCTTGGAGGAAGGTGTCGTAGAGGGCCATATGCGATCCCAGCCGCTGTCCGTAGCATAGGTGCGGAAGTCGGCAGCGAATTCAGCCACCGAGCGCTGACCCTGAGCTGCGGATAGCAGAGAATGAGCCGCATCACGTCGGGGCGTCGATGTTCCGAACACCTTCCGCAACTCAGATGAGAAGGCGGCGAAGGATGCACAGTGGGAGGAACTTCCACTGGAAGTTCGAACAACGGAGACACTGTCTACATTCAAACGCCGACTGAAGACCTACCTCTTCCAACAACACCTATCCTAACATTCCTTTTATTCTCTTTTACCTCACTGTCCAGAAATCCATAAAAAAAAAAAAAAGCAAGCAACTGTCTATTCTTGTGTACTTGAGTTTGTATTAACCTTTCTTGAATAAATCTTATCCTTAGATCGAGACTTAAAGCACTTTCTGTACGTCGCCCTGGATAAGGGCGTCTGCTAAATACCGCAAATGTAAATGTAAATGTAAATGATTGGGCCTCCCATTCAGCAGAAGCCCATCTCAATGCTCGCCCGGGTAGGAGTGAGATGGTATAAGCCACTTTAGCCCGTTCCGTGCTAAAAGACAGTGGGCTGCAGACTGAAGACCAGATCACACTGAATTAGGAAGGAACGACAGGTGTCCGGGTCTCCAGAGTACCGAGGCGGGGGTTCGCAAGTTGGGGTTCTCGAAGAGACATGGCTGCAGGTGCGGGAACGGGATCAGCCGGTGGAACCAGGAGGAGCCGGTGGGGGGGCGGCGGTGGCACCTCTGGGGGGTGACTGTAGGTGTGCCAAGGATCTGTTGGATTCTTTCCACCAGTTCATTAATAGATTGTTCCTGGTCTGCTTGCCTGCGGGAAACTGCGGTCAAGGCAGCAAGGGAGGCTGGAGCTTCCGCGGGATCCATCTTTGGCCAGATTGTTCTGTCAGTACCCAGTAAGGAGGATCCAAGGCGGATGCAGAGCAGAGAGTGAAGTGGGCGGAGCTGGGTGCAAGCTCAGGGTCAGCTAGAAGCCAGAGGAATGGAGAACCAGTGAAAGATTCGGTGAGCCGATTCCCAGAGCCGAGTGAGCCGATTCCTTGGAGCCGAGTGAGCCGATTCAGCGATCTGAATCGGGAGACAGACCCGGAAGTGCAAGCCGTGTGGCGCTGGTGTTTGAAACGCGTTGAGCGCGTTGAGCGCGTAGAGCGCGTTGAACGCGAGCCGGAGCTTGAAGCGCAGAGCCGGAGCTTGAAGCACGATTGAGCGTTGAAGCTGAAGCGGAGCGCGTTGAGCGCGTTGGACGCACGGAGCTTGAAGCCGAAGCTTGAAGCACGAAGCACGATTGAGCAGAGCCGGAGCTGCGACGAGCAGAGAGAGTCCGGAGGCGGGCAAGGTCGGGAAGCCGGAGGTCGGAAGAACGAAGGACGGAAACAGGTCGGTACTAATAGCGATAGCTGGTCGGGTAACAATACCTGGAGAGTGATCAGGAAAAACCTTGAAAACAATCTGGCACTGACAGAGGGTCTTTGGGGTCCTTATATACGCCAGACAGACAGGACGCCATTTCCGGGTAGCGGGTTGCCGGTGGGACGGGTTCCTCTGTTAGGCGCTGGAAGTGCTCACACAGGCTGACAGGTGCACCTCATTGGCTAAGATATTGGGTTACTGACTGGAAGGTCAGGGGTTTGATCCCTGGGATCACCAGACTTGAATTTTGTGCGGGAGCTGACCTTCCTATTCTATGAACCTTCCCCTATTTCATGCCGTATTTACCTAACTCTACCGGACTACTTTAAGACTCTTGAACCTACAACCTTTGCAAGTACCCGTTTTCTGCCTTGTATCCTTCCACCTGGTGCATCCTTGACAGTACCATGGCTGAACATGCGCTCTGACCACAGCTTTCTGGAATATGTGAAAATTTGAGGGATGGGTAGCTCAGAGGTCTTAGGAGTTGGGCTACTGATCGAAAGGCCCCGGTTTTCCTCCCCCCAAAGAAAAAAAAAACGGCTGCCCTGAGAGCCTTGAGCCCTAACGCTCTCTACTCCAAGGGGCGCTGTATCATGGATGACCCTAGCTACCAAAAAACCTGAGATATGCGAAGAAAGAATTTCACTGTGATGTATATGTGATGAATAAGGGCTATTCTATTCTATATTCTTCACTATTGAATGTTAACCCTGGTCAAGAACAAGCAGAGAAACAGTGAAGGTTCAGGAGAAGTGTGAATTTAATGTTAACACATTTGTAGAAGTGTGACTGGCTGCAGCACTTCTCTCACACCATGCACATCTTTCAGTTTAACAGAAATAACACTGTGGCGTCAACCAGCAGCTCACGAAGACGTATTTTGGTCACTTTAATCGTCCAACTGACTTTGTGTTAGAATCAAATGAGTTGCAGGTTAATTAATAATACCATGTTTGATATTTCTGATCTCTAGTGATGTCTAGATCATTTTTATTGTTTGCGTCTGTTCTGTTTTCTAAGCAGAAAAATGTCACAGTAATAGCACAGTAACAATTCATTTTAGAGAGGATGCTAAATGAACATTCTAGAGACAATGCTAAATTGATGTGAACTTGTGCAATAACTCAGTTAAAGGCTCTTAATTATTGATCAGACGGTCAGTGGTTCTAGCATCGCTAATCTGCTGCCTGTTTCAGCTTAGTCCTAAAGCCTGTCTGATCCATATATGATATATATCATAACCGAACCTGAACCTGAATAACCTCAAATATGTCATTTATTTTATTTATTATGTGTGACAAATAAAAGCATCTTCAAATCCAGCCCAGATTTAATAGTTTATCAGGATTAGGTTAATAGATAACTTGTTACACGTCTAACCTGAATTCTTTAAAATGTTCATGATATTTAGCATCTTCAAAAAGCTTTCATTGAAATTTAATTCTAAAAAAAGAAAATGTTTAAGTAACAGATGTACAATGATCCATCTCCTAATAGTGTAATCTTCAGGATCCAACGAAAAAAATATTGTGCAGTAAGAAATACATGAAAATGGTGGAAATGGTGATTTTTTAAATAAACAGCAATAAAAAAATTGTTGTCTAATTAAAATATGACAGGTCTGTTTACAAAATGGGAAATAATTCCATTTCTATTGTTTTTCTTTGGCTCTATTTTATTTTAACGTGTGCATAAACGTCTTCATGTCTTGTGTCTCTGGATGTTCTGGAGGATGAAGGTTTCTTTGCAAAACTCACAGCTGCATAGTTCAAGACATCTTCATCATCAACCTGATAAAGAACAAGAGGTGTTTATACACCAGAGTGGATTTTGTAAATGGTTTAGTAAAATTCTCTGTACATTGTGGATTGTAGGTCAGATGTGGATTTCTTTAACAGAATAGAATCACAGTTAATAGAAGACTTTATTACCTGATTGGTGCTGATTTCAGGCTTTTTTGATGAAACGTCTGAACAATAATTAGCAAAAGAGTGTTGGGAGAATATTGGGAGAATTTTCATACATTAACTGCAATAATAATAATAATAATAATAATAATAATAATAATAATAATAATAATAATAATAATAATAATAATAATAATAAAAAAAATCATAGTAAAACTAAACAAACCTTTTCTTCGACTTTTAAATAAAACTGCAACCATAAATAAGATTATGATAACGGATATTATACTGAAGGTCATTAAGGAATAAAGTGCAGATTGTTCATATATGTTTCCTTCAAATGCTGAAAATATAAAGCATATGAATAATAAATGATTTATTAACAAGGAAATGTCAACATTGAGGAAAATTCCATTATAGGAAGTAAAAAGAAGATTATTTTATCACATATGTCAGGTTTTTGGAATCCTGGTGTGTAACAGAACTTGTTCTTGTTTTCTGGTCCAGGTGTAGTATAGAATTTCATTTCTTTATAAATCAAAGGTAAAAGCGTTAAAGGAACTGAGATGATAGTAAATATGAATAATGTGATATTAATGTGAATTAGAATTAATTACAGTAACAGATATTATACTTGAAGGTCATAAAGGCATATCTTATTTTTAGCATAATCTGCTTAGAATTATGAAAATGTAACACTTATATTAGATGATTTATTAACAGGGAAATGTCATCACTAAATTATGATATATTATGTAAAAAAAGATTTGCTCAAAAAGTTATGTTGTGTAGTCGTGTTGTTTAAATCCTTGTGTGTATCAGAACCTGTGATGATGTTTTCTGGTCCAGATGTTGGACAGCGTTTCATCTCTTTATCTTTATAAATCAATTGTAAAAGCAGTAAATAAACAGAAATGATATTAAATATGAATCATGTGAAATCATCAACATTTACTGCATATGTACACATAATACTGGTTAAAGTGTTGATTTGGAATTTGCAGGTTATCAGAGTCAAACTGTTTACCTTCAAATTGCAGATGTGTTCCAGATGTGAACTTTAATACAGTTCCTTCTATTTCACCACAGAAATATTCTCCTCCATCATTTACACTCAGGTTATTAATGTTGATATCAAACTGATGATCATTTACGATAATAGTGAAGCGTTTATCATTAAATCCCTCAGCAAAGGTAAAACTATTTTGTCCGTAAAATTTTGCAAAAAACTGAGGCACTTTTCCAAAACTCTGTCTGTACCAGGATACTTTACTTTTGTCTTTAAACATACTGATGTTACACTCTACAGTTACATTTCCCCCACTCTTTACTGTTTTCACATGAAGCTCCTTGATGTCAGATGTATTTACTGTAAAAAAAAGTGTTTGATATTTAAGCAAAGAAGTAAAAAATGAGTTAAATATGTAAATATTACTATTGTAAATAAAAGATATGAAAATGTTCCTCACCAGCTGTGCAGAGACAAAGCAGACAGTAAAGCGCCACAAAAAGTGAGATCATCGTTCATGTTCACACACAGTGATAGTGAGGAAATGAACTTGTGTGTTCAGTAGAAAAGCAGCTCTCACTCACACCTGATTGGACGATTTGAAGCGGTGGACTGACCTGATTGGTCGTAATGAGATGTGACGCTCACAGTAAATTTTTGAGTATTCTGAGGATGTGATGAGTCACATGACTTTACAGATGTGATCTACTGGAGCTCTTTCAGTGCTGCGTGGTGATAATCGAATAATTTTTATAATTAATAATCAAAAGTTGGATGTGAGAGTTCTTCAGATACCGGGTTCTCATTGCAAGTGTGGTCTGGGGTTTCCATTGCAACCTGGTGGTCTGCATTGTGGTCTCTGTGCTAAAATTTGACATTCAACTTCCTGTTCTGGGTCCAGCTGGTGTATTTTATTTATTCCACAGAAAGTAGAAATAGGAAGTAACCACCACAGCATCAGTCAAAAGTGTGTATTAATCTTTTATTCTCTGAAAAACATTTCGGTGCTAGTAAAAACATTATGATCTACATTCAGAGTGTATATTTAATGTTGAATATTAAGAGGTAATGATGAACTTGATTCTTCCCATTATCATGACAGGTCTCCGTCTCATTTCCCGGAACGGGCAAATACTCTGAAATCATCCGCTAGCAGGGCGCAGGTGGACTGTGCAGTGGTAGCACGGACTACAAGGAGGAGGGGCGACCTTGACGAGACACAAGTGGATTAGCAGCTCCTGAGTAGCGATTCCTCAACCTTTTTCAATCTGGAAGCTGCTATAAAAGGCAGCGAGTGAGGTGGAGAACTTCTGGCTCCCGACTAACGCTGGTTTTCTTTTCCAATCTCTCACTACAGGTTAGGAAGCAGCCGTGGATGAGGAATTCCTGCCAGACCCTCACAACACTTCATAAGTGGGAGACTCCACGGCCCTGCGACAGGAAAGAGCCTGACCATGATGGAGATTGGGGGAAAGTGCACTGTCGGGACCAAAGGTAATGGAGTGTGTCGAGGACCCACCGGATTCCAGGTCGGGCTCCAGCCACTGCTCACCTGAACCCTATTTTCTGGACACGAACACCATTTCCTGGATATCACCCCCCCCCCCACACACACAATTTTACTTTCAGTTTCATTCCCTCAATAAACACCTGTTTTCCCCCAGTTACGCCACCCCACATTTCATGTGTCAAACATCTTGATAATTACAGGAATGCACTTTCATTTTGAGTTTTATTTTCTTTTTATGATTCACAGCATTTGACATGTAAATTTGTTATATTAATTAAATTCTTTACATTTACATTACATTTCTATTTATACTTGTGTGCCAAGCTGCCACTCTTAGGTCGTTGACCAAGGCCCTTAACCCTCTGTGTTGACTAAGGCCCTTAACCATCTGTCCAGGGGGCTCCGTATCATTGCTGACCCCGTACTTTCACCCCATTTTCCAAACAAGCTGGGACACACTTGTCTTAATGATAACTTTGTATATCAGCCACAGGATTAAACCCACCTGCCTCATATTGTGTAGTTTCCCAATGAACATTCTAAAACAGAAACTCCACAAATCCTCTGAATGTATTCTGTGATATCTGGCATTACACTTCTTTTGTCTAGCATGAATTAAAAATCCTTAAGCAGAGTGAGATTTGTTTACAGGATCTTACGGGCTCTCGGAACTGACTTCCGGGTTTGCACAGAGCAATGCGGTTACTGTGGGGGTGTAACTTGGCTTGTAATAGTGCTTATGTAGGTGGTACATATCAAAATAACATCTGTATGTATACAAGCCATGTATGTGTATGCATGTTAAACAAAACCAGATTCATCAGACCAGACCACCTTCCTCACACACCACTAACCACACACCTTCACACTAACCTCAACACACAACAATAACCCCACGCCTTTACACTAACCACACATCAATAACCACACAACACTAATGACAAACAACTTTACATTAGTTACATGTAATTAATGTAAAACATGTCTAAACATGTCCATTTTAGGGGCTTGGGGTGGTGTACAGGGTCAGAATGTGTTCAGTCAAACAGCCATTTGGACGTATTTCCCACAGTAAAGAAAACAATGGGCGGTACAAAACCTTTTTGATATTTAAAATTAAATAACACTGCATATAAAGTCTTTTTTGGCCTTTTTTGGCCTAAACTATAAGGTGTTACATTCATGAAATCAATGAACGACTGCAGAGAAAAACAAAATGACATTCCTGCATGCAACAAAAAACATTTTGTTTAAAAAATAAATAAATAAATAAGTTGGCCCGAAGGTTACTTTCAAGTAAAATGTCTATTCTTCTATTTATGAAAAAACACAGAACTTAATTAATCCACCGGCACCAAACTAAACATGCCGTCCACTCGCGTGCAGTACACCTCAATAAAAAAAGTACCATTTCACAAATCAACGAAAAAAATATGAATATATGCAACAAAAAGGCAATAAAAATATTGATCATACTTGGCTAATGTGATTTCTGCTCCTGAACCTGCACATCAGGGGTGTATGCTGGGAGCTTGTGGGTGTCATACATTGGCGATTATTAAGAGTGAGAAAAATTTTAACATGTTTCATTGAACAAAATCACCATAATCTTTTCATTTAGAATTAATTTACATTTTATTAGTTGGCTGGAGAATCTCTGGGAGAGAACAGGGAAATCCTGAAGAGAAAATCTGGCAAGGAGGGGAAGGTTTTGGGAGGCCCTGAAATACCCATAGGTGTGAGGGAAAGCCACAAATGGCCACCGCCCCCGAACCGGAAGTGTTGTAGTGACCAATTCATATCACAAACATGCTTCATTCTTAATTTAACAAAAGGTAAAGTATGTAAACTCATACACACACACACACACACACACACACACAAACACACACAGACACAATACATGCACAAACTTGGATACATGCCTGTGCAACACATGCACACGTGCAAAGGAAAAAAAAACATGTACACACAAACACTTTTGGAAACACACTTGTGCACACATGCAAACATACATCCATATGCCTCCACCCAGGCATGCACGCACACACAGACCGACAGAAAATACCACACACACAAACACATCCATACACAGACACACACGCATGTGCATACACATTTGAAGCACTTGCATACACACAAACTCACACTTGATCACATGCTTACAAACACATAAGTGAATACACACACGTATGTAGGTTCACAAACACACACAGAAACACGTACATGTTTGTTGCATACAAACACATTTTCTTACATGGTTGTACTGAGACTTAAAATCGATTGATCTGAAACCCATGTTGGCTGATCCTTTAAAAGCCCCGCCCACTCTCAACATCTCAGCCAATAAAGATGACTGATCTACAGCTGAACAAACCAAAACCCACTAAACATGGAGCCAGAAGCAGTAGTTTTTTTTTTTTTTTTTTAAAGAGAAATATTTCTAGGTTTTAATGATCTTATTTACATTAAGATATTTTTCACACCACGTTCTTGAGACTGAATCGCTACCTTAGGGGACGGTTTAAAGCATTTTGATCATATTAAGTTAGTATCAGTGCTGATAGACCTTCAGCACAAGACAAATTAGATTCAGACCAAGATGCAATCAGCTCTCAATCTTTTAGACAAACTGCATAAACACACGTCAAAATAGCTAGTTTAAGTGTTTCCGGAAGGGGCCGGACTTCACCCATTGCTAAAGATATGCAGTGCCACATTAGGACTGTTATAGTATTGGGAAAATATGACAGTGTATATTACTGGCTAAAACATCCTCTGTGAAAATGTCTCTCTCTGTGGCTTGAAACCAAAACATTATTTTTATTCATGTGTGATTGCTGCCTAATGTGATTTCTGAGGAAGCCAGTGACACTTCTTCACAAACGTTAAGACTATTTTTATATTTAGTTTCAATTCCTGCCTTATATTTGATCAGGGCTCACGATACATGGGCTTGAACCCACAACCTTGTGAACAGAATCCCAGCGGCTTAACTACTGATCTACCAAAGATTGCTAAACTGTTGGTCTCGTCAGTAAACCATATTAGTCTCTCTGCCCCAGACAGGGATGATGTATATCATGACTGAGTCTGTAATCTGACACCCATATGCAGAGAATTTTGGATTTCACTGAGCAGGAATGTAAATGCGATAAAGTGTTTCTCTTCAAATTCAGTCCTAAAAGACCTTTAGTTTTTTTTTTTTTATAAAGAAGATATACAGGATGCAATAACGTTTAAATCATCTAAAATTAATGCAGTGTTTATGACATTTAGTAACCCCAATGCAAATTAAATTCCAACACGAAAGTTATGTACCATTTTCTGAATAGTTTCATCTTCACGATCCAACAAAATATTATTTTTACATGCTAGATATCATGTGCAGTAATGTAAGAGAAACGGATGAATAAAACATACTAAATGTAAAATCTTGCAGAAAAATAATACATTATGTATAAGCTAATAAGTAAAAAAAACACACATCCAACATGTAAGGGAAATAATTAAATAAATGATGAAAATGGTGATACATTTACAGCAATAAAAATGTTGTTGTCTGATATAAAATATGACAGGTCTGTTTACAAACTGGGCAATAATTACATGTTTTTCTTTGGATCTATTTGATGTGAACTTGTGCATAAACGTCTTCATGCCTCGTGTCTCTGGGTTTTCTGGAGGATGAAGGTTTCTTTGCAAAACTCAAGGCTGCATAGTTCAAGACATCTTCATCATCAGCCTGATAAAGAACAAGAGGTGTTTATACACCAGAGTGGATTAAAAGACTAAAAAGAATGATTCCATTGATATTTTGTAAATGGTTTAGTAAAATTCTCTGTACATTGTGGATTGTAGGTCAGATGTGGATTTCTTTAACAGAATAGAATCACAGTTAATAGAAGACTTTATTACCTGATTGGTGCTGATTTCAGCCTTTTTTGATGAGACATCTGAAGAATCATTTACAAATGATAAAATCATTCACATTTTGGGAGAAATTTTATACATTTAGTTACTCTATTAATCTTCTTCCTCTTTCAAGTTGCTCCCATTAGGGGGCGCCACAATGGATCATGCTTGTCCTTTTTACACCACTACCTGCATATGTTCCCTCACCCCATCCATAAACATCCTCAGCATTCGTCTCCCTCTTTTGTACATGTCCAAACTTTCACTATCACTCTCTCCTCCATCACCTCGTCTCCAAAACATCCTATATGTCCCTCTAATAAACCCATTCCTGATCCTGTCCATCCTCATCACTCCCAGTGAACATCTCAACATATTCACCTCCTCCTGCCTTTAAACGACGCCACCCACTTTTTCTAAACGGTAACAGCGTCGCAGGTCTCACCACAGTCCTATAAACTTTCCCTTTTGCTCTTACAGATTCCTTTCCATCATACAACACTCCTGTAACTCTTCTCCACCAACTCCACCCTGCTTGCACTCTTTGCTTCACTTCTCTAACTTTGCACTGTTGGACCCAATCATACATAAACTCCTTCACCTTCACCACCGCCTCTTCTCCCTGCAACGGCACTACTACACTGCCTTCCCTCTCATTTACACACGTCTTACTCCTACTGACTCTCATTCCTCCTTTCTCCAACGTGTACCTCCACCTCTCCAGACTCTTCTCCACCTGTTCCCTACTCTCGCCATAAATGACAATAGCATCCACAAACATCATAGTCCATGGAGGCTTCTGTCCATCACCACTGCAAACAGGAAAGGGCTCAGAACTGATACTTGATGCAATCCCACCTCCACCATGAACCCGCCTGCACTTCACTGCTGTTACGCTGTCTTCATACATGCCCTGCACCACCCTCACATACTTTCTCTGCTACATCTAACTTCCTCATACAACACTACAACTCCTCTCTTGTAAATAGCTAACAGCACATGCCAAATCCTGATAAACTATCTGGTTAAAAACTCCACTGCCATCTCTCCTAAACGTGTCCACACTTATACTGGTATGTTATCTGGTCCACTCAATCCTATCCACTTCCTGCTTTGCTCTAACTTGCAACACATCCTTCCCGTCTCAGTTCCTCTACCGAGCCATCCACTCTAAATCCTTTTCTTTGTCCTTTGTGTCCAACTTCTCATACAACTCCTCAAACACCGTTACCTTAACTTTAGTGACGTCTCTCTTCACCTTCTGCCTTGTCTCTTTGTACTCCTGCCTACTTTCCTCATCAGATCCCAGTTCTGTTTCTACAACTCCTTTCTCATTACACTTTCCTGCACCTCCATCACCATGTCTCTTTATATTCCTTTCTTTTTCCAAAAAGCACACCAAGTACCTTCTTACCTGTCTCCTCTAACTTTTCTCACCTCTCTGTCCATCTCAATGACATTCTGATCCCAATTCTTATTCATAATAATAATAATAATAATAATAATAATAATAATAATAATAATAAAAAAGTAAACAAACCTTTTCTTTTACTTTTAAATAAAAGTCCAACCAGGAACACAATTACAATAATAGATATTATATTGAAGGTCATTAAGGCATAAATCGTCCAACGTTCAGATTTATTAGCGGTCATTTCTGAAACGATGAAAATATAGAATATATATAAATATTGGATAATTTATTATCAGAGAAAATCCTGTTATAGATTATTTAATCAAAAACCTACTTTCTGTAGTCGTGATGTTTGAAGGCTGGTGTTTATCAGA
>JACRUU010000007.1:32890766-32920766 GCA_030449085.1 Kryptopterus vitreolus | reverse complement strand
TTAAAGGGAAGTGTTAAATTTGCCAGGAATCCATTTTCTCTTCATGGTTCTTCCTTTTGTGTGTGTTTCCATTCTTGCCCCACCAGATGTCACCATTGTGTTCTGATTGCAGTTGTTTACACCTGTGCCTCATTCGCCCTAGTATATTTAAATTGCCTTTTTCTGACCGCTTCTCGCTTGGCATTTGTTCTTGCCTTGGGTTATATACAGAAAGCTACTGAACTTTGAGTCTATCTCTGTAGTTCACTGATTATCCTTGAGCAGTCCATGTCTACCATGCAGATAACCCCAGTTTAAATTGTGCCAAAAACAGTCAAATAAGCATTTACGGGTGCATCTCAATAAATTACAATGTCATAGAAAAGTGAATTTATTATGTTTTTTTTATATTCCTCTTAACAATACCACATAGATTCTATATGGTGAGGTAATTTAACCAATTTTGGTACTTTTTTGGTGCTTCAAAAACCAACACCAACAGATGACATCACAGCCAAAACCATCACAGACTGTGGAAACTTAACATTCTACTTTAGTCAATTTTGGCTATGAGCTTTTCCACCTTTTATCCAAACTTTAGGACCTTGGTTTCTAGAAACTTGCTCTCAACTGAAAAGAGGACTTTGGACCACAGTGCAGTTCTTCTTCTTATTAAGACTCCTCTGACATTGTCTGTGGTTTAGGAGTGGTTTAACAAGCAGAATGAGCTAAATTCCTTGACACAACTATGTGTGGTGTCTTTTTGAGAAAGTTTTTGTTAAATGTTATTCTAAATTGGTCTCTAATTAAAAGAACCAATGACTTAAACTAATTCATTCTGTGTGCATTAAATGTATTTAATATGAGTTTCACAATTTAAACTGAAGTACTGAAATAAGTAATCTTTTCCAAAATATTATAATTTACTGAGATGCAGCTGTATGTGCAGTACCAGAACATAGAAATCGACAGTCTATGCATGTCTTCATTGTACCGTGTAGGTGAGAATTTTATATATATATATATATATATATATATATATATATATATATATATATATATATATATATATAGTGATTGCAGTTTGTGAAAATTATCATGAGTAATTTGTTTTATTTATTGGGGCGTGCGGGAATAGGAGAGAACGGGAAGGAGTGTGACACGAACAGGACAGGAGGATCCTGGAGTATAGGAGGGAATCGCGGAGCGGGACTGGAACACATGGAACAAAGAGACCGGGTTAGTCAATTGCTAATTACAAAACATAGGACGAGAAGCACATATTGTCCATGAGGTACAAGATCAGACCAGGAGTGTAGTTAGCTTATACAGGAAGTGAGAGTGGCGAAGAAATTGGGAGCAGGTGTAGGTAATTAGTATTAGGAGACGAGTGGGCGTGGTGAGAAGGAGGACAGGAAGAAATTGGAAGTGAAGACAGACAGAGACGTGACAAATGATGTACCCACAAATGTAGCTTAACATACATAAAATATATTTTTGTTTGGAAATTAGCAAAGAAAGAAATAATAAATACAACTAGACATGTACATTTCCTGAAGAAAATGTGAGTGGTGCTTGACGATGCAAACCGCGGCTCCGGGCGCGACCTCGAACTGCGCTGTGCGATGATAGTTAGTGCTGACATCTAGTTAGCTTTGGGAGAGACGAGCGTTTAGACGCCAAAAACGCCTGTTTCGGCCATTTTTCGGAAGGGGGCGGGGCCAGTAACATCACCCGATTTACCTAAATTACCCGGTGTCCGACTCCCGACGACCCGCCGAGTGTTTAGACGCGTCACATGTTCCCGTAGGCCGAGATTCGCCATTTTGCGTATTTTTCACGTTCGCCGCCACGTGACGTCACGTGACGTCACGCTACATCAAATCCGGCTTCTGCGGGAGATTCCCCAGACCCTGCCGAACGGTTTGACGCGTCACACGTGCGGGTCGGCGCTAGTCGGGTGACGCGATAGGCCGATAGGTTTGGGCGGTGGGCGTGGCCTATGACGTCAAGAGATCAACTCCCCCCACCCTACCGAGTCATTTGACGTATCACACGACCGTTTCCGAAGACGTTAGTTTTTTCGCTCATTTGCGATAATGGTGGGGGCGGGGCTTAACGTGACGTCACGTGACGTCACCACATCACCCACAATGCTACTCCCCATGCTGAGCCGAGTCCGTAGACACCTCACACGTGCGGATCCGTTACTTTTTGCCACCCCGCCCGTTTGTGGCCCCTACGCCAAGGGCCCCCATTGACTGTGGGGTAATAGCATTTGCCATAATGCATTCGGCCCCATTGGTCTGTGTGCATTGATGTATGGCATGCCTGGGGTGTTTTGGCAATTACCAATCACATTCACTGTGTGTTTGAAATCCCATTCATTTGAATGGGGCAATTAATTGCCCTTACCCATAATCCCCTGGGGCGTTTTCGAGACGTGGGTGGTGTTTTGAAACATCCGGCTGGCCACCCCGGTCGAGAGGATATGTCGAACAGGCGTGTCGGTCGAACCCGTGGCGAACAGCGGAGCGTCGAAATGTCCCCATTCATCTCTATGGGGCCGGAATGTCGCATAATTCCAGAATTCCATGCGGGTCTGGGGTTCGAGTGGTATACGGGCGCGACCCATTATGTACCACATATGAGATGACATGTCATACGTGCGTGTCGGGCGAACACAGGCTGTGCAGCGCTGCGTCAAACATCTCCTATAGAAAATGAATGGGGGCCCCGGAATGGCCCCGATTTCCCAGAATTCCGAGCGGGCGTGGGGTTCGAGAGGCATATGATCGCGATCCACTCCGGAACCTCTACAAGTGGATATGACCCATCTGCATGTCGGACGCTCTCGGGCCGAGCTGCGGGGCATAAATTTCGGCCCCATTCATTTTCTATGGGGAAAAAATTCCCGCTTTTCGGACCCGGGGCCAAAATCCCGCGGTGCGATTCCTTATAAAAGTAATAGCACACCTCACACAACCGGGCCGCACGATATGAGGTATCACCCGAGCCGATCGGATAAAAACTGTGGGACTAGTTACGCGCCGAAAAAGTGGTCGGAAGAAAGAAGAAGAAGAAGAAGAAGAGAAGAAGAAGAAGAGAAGAAGAAGAGCAGAATAATAACCAGCATAGTAATAGTGTTGCTTGTTCCAAGCACCACCAATAATATGTGCATTGATGAGTAATGGATAACACATGATTCTCATAATAAAGAACATATCATAGAATTATAGGTGTGTATTTACACTGTTGTATGTATAAGAACTGAATTTAATATTCTGATCATATATGATGCCTAGTTTAGATTTAAAAACAACATGTTTCCAGTTAGATGATGTGAACATGCGCATACGGGCAGTGAACCTGTTAACAGAGGACATTACATGTTGCATCACTTCCTGTTAAATGAGATACAGGGCAAAGATCATGGCAAGTTTTAAATGTCTGATTATGTTAAATATTTACATTATTTCTTTAAAGGATCTAAATTTAAACACCATGTTTCTACACAAAACAGACACACAGGGAACTAATTTAAAACAATTGATAACAATCAGGATAAAATGTCATAAACTTTGACAGGGTTCTTTGACAGGTAGCCATCCTCACTAGCAGATACCTGCACAGCCTCTCCAGTTTGAGAAGCTAGTGGAAATAGTGACTAGAGCAGAGGCTACACTAGAGATATCTTGGCCACCAGATGTACAGGAACCGTGATTCAGTAGTAAGCTCAACCATTTCTTCAGGACCTCCATTCCCCTACATTTTACACTAATAAAATTGAGATTAAGGCGAAGGATATTCCCTGGGGTTGAACAGATGCATGCTATCTCTCTCTGGGTGTGTCAGTATCCATAATGGCCCTGGCCTTGCCAAGTCGCTTCGTGTGACATTGGTGCTGGTTGGCATGGCCTATTCAGCAGCTGGTCAGGCTAACGGTTACCTGCACACCATGGTGGTGTTGCAGGTTTACCAGACAGATATCTTGAGAGAGCATTATGAGGGGGAAGAAATCAATGGTGATGGCATCCAGAGTTCAGGAAGGCCACCGACCATTCCCTTATAGCCACAAAAGAAATGGCTAAGGCTCTGAGAAGGTTGATTGTGACCCTGGTGTAAGTGGAGTGGTACTTGTGGCTGACCATGTCTGAGCTGAGTGATAAGGACAGGGCTTTCTTCCATTATGCTCCAGTCACCCCATCAGGCCAGTTCAGGACGCAATTACTGTAGTTGTTGACAGGTTCCAGGAGGCCAAAATGTAATCCGCAGCCTTCCAGGGATTCTCCAGGGAGCAGAGTAAGAGTAACTTCTCACAGAAGTTACCCTATGAGTAACTTCTGTGAGATAGCACATGTTCTCTGATTGTTGTGAAATGAAATGTTTAGACTGAGATTACTGCCTGGTTGTTCTGTACCAGAGTTCAAGAACAGCTTGCCAAAGGGTTATCCCTCTCTACTAAGGTTTACGTGTCCATCCTTCTGGCTTATCAATCTCCTAGCAACATGTTTCCCTCAGGAACCAATCCTTAGGTCCTTCCACATTCTGCCCTCAATATAACATGTTTACGATACAGCAAATCTGCTGGCCACCTAGTGAAGATCCCCTTTGAAAGAATTGGTTTCCACCTCACTAGGTCATGCGAGTAGACTGCATGAGGCTATCATTTTGTGTGTGTTTTGTGTTTTGATATACTCTTTCATCTCATAGTAATATAAGAAAAATGTGCATGGATTAAATGAATCCACACAATGATATAACATAACATTTGCAAACATCTGGTGGAGTGGTTTAATCAAATACTAATAAATGTGATTTATAGGTTTGTTCATGATGATGTTTACAATTTGGATAAGTGGCACAAGTCCTTTTGGATCACTGATTGTGAGGCCAATTACCTTCATCTAAAGCCGGGATGGCATAAACAGTCAGTTGCAAGGCTGATGTCTGCCGGAAGACCGTCCATAGCATAAATATATAGTCAGTTTGGAAACAAGGACATGTTCTTGCTTGGCTGAAGACCTTACCCAAGCCATAATACTGAAAAGAAGAAACAATAGAAAGTTTTGGAGGTTTTGGGTCATAAGGGATCCTCCTCGGAGTTGAAAGAATGGTAATGAAATCAGACGGACATGTCAGTGATTACCAACAGGACCAGGATTAATGGGGTTATAATAGGAGCAACAAAGGCAACGAGCATCCAATCAAGGCAATAGACTATGGACATCAGTGGTTCCATGGGGATCATATGTATCCCCCTACCTATTGTTGAGCTCTCTGTCTTGCCTAGATAGGCCAGGTAGTGAGGGAATGAGCAACAGATACCCACAAACACCTATAGTCGCTATTTGTATTCAGTGGGGGAAAATGGTTGAGGACCTGATCAGCTGAGAAATGGGGTGGGCAAGGTCTGAATGTGGAAGCAGTGGTTGCCATTTTGGACCTTATCCTGTACTTTTTAACAGTTTGACATTTGTCAAACAAGGAATGCCAGCAAAGGAAGAGCAGCTTCCTTCATTTGTATAAGATGATCAATCCCATGGCAAAAAAAACTCAAGCAGCCCAGTGGTTGGGCTTGGGTCAGTAATGGTGTAGAAACAGGTGCTAGGAGGAGCATAGAGTTAATTGCTCAGTTGTAAGTCGCTCTGAATAAGGGGCGTCGGCCAAATGCTGTAAATGTGATATTAATTATTTGCTCCATCAGGACATGCTGGTTCTTCCCAATGACTTATGGCCATGTTGTGTTATAAAGTGAGTCTTTGCTTTAGAGCCAGGTGTCTGGTTCTGTTAGTGGATGAGGTGTAGTTGGTTTGACTGACACTGAGATGATCAATTATGTGGCTATACAAATGCAAACATGGTCGTCATCTAAGATGGCCACAGCTGTATCTTTTCCATATGGTCAAGTGGCTAATATACCCATTTTAATATGCCTGGATAGTAAAAGGTAACAGATCAAAACTCTGTTATGTACTATCACCTCGATCATAGGTTTCCAAAATATGTGGTGCATTTCCACCTTAGGCAGACGTGGGTGCAAGTATTCATTCCAACCACTCTTTATTTTACCTGTTTAAATCTAATGATTTTTTTAAATGACTCTCAGCAGTGGTCGCTGGATTGGTTTGACACCCCTGACCTAGATAGTGGAAGCCTATCACCCATAGTGTCCCAGATCAATTCATGATCCTGCAATTGGACCCACTTGGTCCCCCTCTAAACTTAGTGTTGGCAGCTCACATTCATTCCATAAGTTTAACACTAGACAGTTCCCTCCTTTCCTTTCTCATTTGTGGGACCATCGTTTCTTGTGTTGTTAGGATGTGTTGCTTTGTTTTTGCTTTACATTTAGTTCTGGTTGGTCTTTGTGTTCATTTGCCGTCTGCTTTAACTGTATATTGGTGTGTCCCTGTGTTCCTTATTTTTCTTTTTGTTATCAGCCCTGTCTCATAGAGAACTGCATTTTAAGTTTTGTGTCCTGTTTTTTGGTTTCTTGCTTTTATTTATTTTTATTTGTCTTCCTAGTATTTCTCCTGTTCCTTTTCTCGAACCTGTGTTCCCAAGTTCCCAAGCTCCCTCTAGTTCTCGAGCCCTGTCCCTCTCTCTCTCTAGTTTCCCTCGCTCTCTGTTCCTCCAGCCTTCCCTAGCTCTCTCTAGTTTCCCTAGCTCTCTCCAGTTCCTCTAGCTCCCCCTAGCCTCTGTGCCTCCAGTCTCTGTTCGTTTTACCCCCGAGCCTGCCTTTCCCCTTTTCTGCCTCCTTTTGGTGGTTGCTTTTGTTGTTTGTTATTGTTGCTATTATTATTATTATTATTATTTATTGTTGTTTTGCCTTTAATTATTAATCTATTCTCATTCCCAAGTTCTCGGAAGAACCTGTGTTGTTAAAGTCCTTTTTCTATTGTTCAAGGTTTTTGTTGGGTTCCAGTGTTTTTCATTAAAGTCATCAACATGTACTTTCTGAGTGTGTCTCTGCATCTGGGTTCCACCACTTTACCAAGCACCACAGCTTCCTGGGTTTGAGCCCTGCTCCGGAACCCAACAGAAGCAGATGTTTGGGAACTTCAGACCGAATGTTGTTCCAGCTATGCTGCCTTTTGTTAAGAGCTCACACACCAGTTTGGCCACCCCAGTATCAAACCTCTCCTGTGTTTGAGCCCCACTGGGAGCATCGCCCAGCCTTGGTTCCTCGCTGGGAGTGCTGCTCAGTTTCCAAGCCCCCCTGGGGGGCTGTTCTGCCTCAGAGGCCCACTGAAGGCCCAGCGATCCCGATCTTCGCCTAGGGTGCCACAGGGGGTGCCGCTCTGCTCCCAAGCCTCACAAGTGCTGTTCTGCTCCCGAGCTTTGCCGAGGGCGCCACAGGGGGCGCCGCTATGCTCCGGAGTCTCTCAAGTGTTGTTCCGATCCCGAGCTTTGCTGAGGGCGCCACAGGGAGCGCCGCTCCACTCCAGAGCCTCAAAGTGCTGTTCCGATCCCAAGCTTCGATGAGGGTGCCACAGGGGGCGCTGCTCCACTCCAGAGCCTCACAAGTACTGTTCCGATCCTGAGCTTCGCTGAGGGCGCCACAGGGGGTGCCGCTCCGCTCCTCAGCTACAGTGGAGGTGCTCAGTCCCTCAGCTTTTCTTTTTCTTTTCTTTTCAGTTCTTGAACCCTGTTTCTCTATGCTCTGATTAATATATTTTCCAGGCTCCTTCCCTCAAAGGAACTGGAGGGGCATCATCAGATTGTCCCGGCCCACCGGGCTAAGGTGCTGTGGGGCTTTCGCGTGTCAGGAGCCGAGCGTTACCGGGGGAGTTCTGTCATACTCTGGGCCTTAACTGTGTAAACCACTAGGGGTCGCCACTAGACCCTTTGCCGCCTATGCCCTATTCCCTGTCCTCTGCCTCCTAATTTATCCCACCTGCTTCTCGTTTCTTATTGTTATAAGTTTCCCCCTTTCCTTTCTCATTTGTGGGACCCTCGTTTCTTGTGGTGTTGGGATGTGCTGCTTTGTTTTTGCTTTACATTTAGTTCTGGTTGGTCTTTGTTCATTTGCCGTCTGCTTTACCTGTGTTTTGCTGTGTCTTCTCAGAGTTCCTTATTTTTCCTTTTGTTATTAGCCCTGTCTCATAGAGAACTGCATTTCGAGTTGTGTGTCCTGTTTTTTGGTTTCTTGCTTTTATTTATTTTTATTTGTGTTCCTAGTATTTCTCCTGTTCCCTGAGTTCTTATTAGTTCCTTTTCTCGAGCCTGAGTTCCCAAGTTCTCGAAGCCCTGTTTCTCTGTTTCTCTAGCCCTCCCTAGCTCTCTCTAGTTTCCCTAGCTCTCTCTAGTTCCTCTAGCTCCCCCTAGCCTCTGTGCCTCCAGTTTCTGTTCGCTTTCCCCCTGAGCCTTCCTTTCCCCTTTTTTGCCTCCTTTTGGTGGTTGCTTTTGTTGTTTATTGTTGTTGTTATTATTATTATTATTTATTGTTGTTTTTGCCTTTATTTATTAATCTATTCTCATTCCCGAGTTCTCGGAAGAACCTGTGTTGTTGAAGTCCTTTTTCAATTTTTTTTTCCCTATTGTTTGAGGTTTTTTTTTCAGTATTTTTCATTCAAGTCAACAACATGTACTTTCCGAGTGTGTCTCTGCATCTGGATTCCACCACTTCCCCGTGGCAGACTGCTAGGGTGTCTGTCAAGCACCACAGCACCCTGGGTTCGGGCCCTGCTCCCGAACACAACAAGTATAGCAAAACAAAATTTTGGACACTTCAGAAAATCCTGTAAGCTACTTTACTTCAATAATACACAATACAGAAATGTGTAACTAGTCTAAAATCTAGTTACTAGTCGTAACTAGATTAAATATTTATTTATTTAAATATACAAAATTCATTTACCATGTAGAAGTCAAATACAAAACTTTGATTCAGAAAAAAAGGTTTTTAAGACAAGTAAAAGGAAAATTGATAAAAACAAGTATAGAAATGTGATAAAACCTACAGTGAGGAAAAAGATGTTGTCTGATTAAAATATGACATCTGTCTACACACTGGGGAATAATTCAGTTCAATTTATTTGATGTGAACTTGTGCATAAACGTCTTCATGTCTCGTGTCTCTGGATGTTCTGGAGGATGAAGGTTTCTTAGCAAAACTCACAGCTGCATAGTTCAAGACATCTTCATCATCAGCCTGATAAAGAACAAGAGGTGTTTATACACAAGAGTGAATAAAAAGAATGATTCCATTGATATTTTGTAAATGGTTTTGTAAAATTCTCTGTACATTGTGGATTGTAGGTCAGATGTGGATTTCTTTAACAGAATAGAATCACAGTTAATAGAAGACTTTATTACCTGATTGGTGCTGATTTCAGGCTTTTTTGATGAAACGTCTAAACAATAAAATGAATAAAGAGATTTTAAACGGGGGACGGATTCATGTTTGGTGACATTTATGTAGTAACACAATATAATAATAATAATAATAATAATAATAATAATAATAAACAAACCTTTTCTTAGAGTTTTAAATAAAAATCCAACCAGAACCATGATTACAATAACAGATATGATACTGAACGTCATTAAGGCAAAAATCATCCAATTATGATCTCCTGAAATGATGAAAATATAAAACGTGTATAAATATTAAATGACAAAGATTCTGTCATAGAAAAAAATATTTTATAGAAAGTGAAAAGATTATTTAAACATTTTCATACGTTTTTCCTTGTTATTATTTGAATCCTGGTGTGTTATGAACCCTGTGTTGTTCTTTCCTATTCCAGATATAGGATCTTAATAAGTAAATGAACAGAAATGATAGTAAATATGAATAATGCGAAATCCTTAACATTAACTGCATATGTACACATAATACTGGTTAAAGTGTTGATCTGGAATTATCAGGTTATCAGAGTCAAACTGTTTACCTTCAAATTGCAGATGTTTTCCAGATGTGAACTTTAATGCAGTTCCTTCTATTTCTCCACAGAAATATTCTCCTCCGTCATTTACACTCAGGTTATAAATGTTGAGATCAAACTGATGTTCATTTATAGTAATATTGAAGCGTTTATCATTAAATTCTGTATCGAACGTGTATCCCAAGGTGTTTCTGTAAGCTTTTGCTAAAAACTGCGGCACTTTTCCAAAACTCTGTTTGTACCAGTTTGTACCATAATTTTTGTCTTTAAACATACTGATGTTACACTCTATAATTACATCTTCTCCACTCTTTACTGTTTTCACATGAAACTCCTTGATGTCAGATGTATTTACTGTAAAAAAAAGTTTGATATTTAATTATGTCACTAAACAAGTTAAATATGTAAATATTACTATTTAAAATATAAGATTTGAAAATGTTCCTCACCAGCTGTGCAGAGACAAAGCAGAGAGTAAAGTGCCACAAAGAGTGAGATCATCGTTCCTCTTCACACACAGTGATAGTGAGGAAATGAACTTGTGAGTTCAGTAAAAAAAGCAGCTCTCACTCACACCTGATTGGACGATTTGAAGCTGTGGACTGACTTGACTGGTCCTTGAGCTCTAAAGGAATTAGAAGCAGTATATTCCGATGCTTTGATGTGTTACATGACTTTTAAGATGCGATCTACCAGAGGTTGACCCATCCTGTGTGCTGAAAACTCTGTAATAGAAAATATGTAATGACATGCTTTGACACAGCAGATCTAAGAACCTCAAATATTACTAATGTGTTAATTGACTCTGAGGCAAGAGATACGATACAGTATGATTCTTTCACATGTCAGTTGCCTGAGGTAAAATGCGAGTGAACCTGTATATGGGGTCTTGCGCTAAGTAAAGGAAAATTATTGGAAAAGGTCATCTGTATTATTTAGGATGTATGTATTATTTATTTATTTATTATTATTGAGACCCTTGAAAGGTTTATAGTAGAAAATGGTGTATATGTTCTTTATTTGTGTTTTTTAAAAGCTATATATATATAAAACAGATTTTAAAAAATCCAACAGATTTTCAAGGTTTTGTCCTTACAATTTCAGAAGTCTTCATATCGCTCCCTGTGGTTGTGTTCAAAGTGACCATGTAGATTAGCTGTATTTCCTCTCGACCACAGTTATGCGTCACGACTTACACAGTACAAATGCTTGCGACACGTCTCTTCTCTCCAGAAGCCAAATATTGGCATATTTCAGAAGTATCATTCATATTTGTCACAAGTTCGTCACTGTCATTTTCCATCTCATCTCTACTCGCGCCATGTTAAGCTGTGTGAACGTGTGTGTATTGGATAAAGTATAGACAATAGGTGGAGTATGAACTCTCACAGGCATTGTCAAACTGAAACTCTAACATGTGTCGTTATCATCAGCCATTGTGACAACGTGACAATGTTTATTGTTTTAATTTAGTAATAAAGATGCACAGTAGTGTTTTTGAGCTTCACCTTATTAAACCTAAACACACTTCACTAACCTTTAACCAGAGCTGTTATAAACATCTTTTGTTTATCTCTCACATTAAACCACTGTGTTTTTCCATTAGCACTGGCACTCACTCTGTGGTCTGCAATGGAAACTAAAAAATCTGCGTCTCAAACGGACCACCTTCATGAGGCCATATAAGGTTTAACCACATAAAAAATACAAAACAACAAGACATAACACACAGCAGCACATTATATGTGCATTCATCATGAATAAGTTTGGACTCGATGAGCCAGTAAAGAGTTTGTATCTAACAAATGTTGTGATATTATACTTTAAATTATAACATTTCCTTCCGGTTATGTATGTCAGGGTGGAAAGGGACCTCACAGTGAAAAATCACATTATCTAAATCTAATTCAATAGTGTTATTAACAATCTACATTATATTCGTAAATATATTTGGTTCTAATAACAAATTATAACATAAGCACATATGGATTGTTGAAGCAACCCAAAATAATTGTATGTGAGCTGCTGCCTAAAACACTCCATCTCAGACACTCTGAAACTGCAATGCTATTTTTATTCAACTGAAACAACTGCAGGTACGCGAGCGCTGCAACACTTTACAATTGTGGTCAGAACATTTTCACACTTGGCCTCTACTCTTGAATCCACTCCCATAACTGTTTTAAGCTTGTTCGATGAGTGGGTTCATAATCTCAGGTTACACAAAAGAATATATAATTTCATTAAAAGTGTTTGAAAAGAAAAAATACATTTATTAATGATATGTGACATCTCAATATCAGTATTTACAGGGGATGACTTACCAAAATGTTATTTGGTTGGTTTGGTAATTTTTTGGTAAAAATGTGGTGATTCTCCATCTTTCTGGCCATAATATCTATTTTATGTTTTCTACTTGTTAACTCAATAAGAATAATGTAAGTTCTGCATATGTTTCAGAGCTTTGATATAATCAATCCTTAGACCACTATTTTGTATGTAATTTAAGTGATGTAAAAACATCTTTGACATAACAAAGCTTAGAACTCTTGTCAGTAAAATCACATCATAAAAAAATCCTACAATCCTTCATCTTCCACTGTACCATCAAATAGTAACTCATCACAGCATCAGAATAGTCAAGAATTCACTGTGAGTTTTACCTCTCATTCCAGCGAATGTACCAATCAGATCAATCCACGGCTTGAAATCGGCCAATCAGGTGTAAGTGAGAGCTGCATTTCCACTGAACACACAAGTTCTTTACCTCACTATCACTGTGTATGAACATGAAGGATGATCTCACTCTTTGTGGCGCTTTACTCTCTGCTTTGTCTCTGCACAGCTGGTGAGGAACATTTTCAAACCTTTTATTTAAAATAGTAATATTTACATATTTTACTCGTTTACAGATATCATTAACCTGAGAAAATAGATCGATAAAGTGTAAGATCAAAGAACAAAATAAATAATCTTGGTAGAGACCAGATTTGAAAAAGTGCCACCTTATGTGTAAAATAATTACACATTTTGTTATGCGTCAGTGATGTTTCCTATGTTTGACCTCTGGTGTTTTGCTCTGCTGTCTTTCTCGTAGATTGAGCCACCTGCCAATCATATTTAAGTGGTGGATTAAAAAATAAGACCCAATCAAGATCAAGAACCCAACTAGAGAAGGTGGAGCTTATAGTTTAAAAACAGAAACCTGATGAAGCCTCATGTCAGTGCGATATAGAGTAGGAAGACTGTTTAGTAGCAGTTTGTAAGCCTTGTGGCTGTGAGTTTGGGAGATGTAGCTCAGTGGTTAATGGGAAGGTCACGTGTTCAAGGACTGGTAAAACCAAGCTGCTACACTTGGGTCCTTGAGCACTCTTTTCTTCACTTCTCTAACACACCCTCCATTCGTTTGCACTGTTGACCCCCAGGTCCTTAAACTCATCCACCTTCACCACCTTTTCTCCCTGCAACCGCACCAGTCCACTGCCTTCCCTCTCATTCACACACATGTACTCTGTCTTACTGCTACTAATTTTCATTCATCTTTTTTGTTTTTTGTTTCTCTCCTCTTCTCCAACTGCTCCCCACTCTCACCACAAATCACAATATCATCCTCAAACAGGAACGGGCTCAGAGCCGATCCTTGATGCAATCCCAAACTCCAGAGAGAGTTTTTTTGGTAAAAGGCCACTAGGTGGAGTTAAAGACCTTCCTACTGCACACTTCACTGCTGTCACACTGCCTCATACATGTCACCCTGTCTTCATACATACTTTCAAAGCAACATCCGAAAAGGCAAATATCGCATCCATGCCATGTATGAAACAATACTGTTGTTCACAGATGGTCACCTCTTCCCTCAACCGAGCACCCACTATCCTGCCTTGCAGAATCCTGTTAAACGGTCTGGTTAAAAACTCCACCACCATCTCTCCTAAACATTACGCTTCCTTAAGAGCTGCTCAAAATACTCTCCTCACTAGTCAACTAGTCATCTGCAGCCTTTATTGCTCTAACAACACATCCTTCCCAGCTCAGTCCCCCTGCCTATATATATATATATATATATATATATATATATATATATATATATATATATATATATATATATATAAACATTAATTGCATTATTTGAGTAAATTTGGTTTTGTCCACCAGATGTCCCCAATTACATGAAGCTTTCTTCCATTGATTCGGTTGATCATTGCCAGCTGTGATTGATTTTGTAATTGTATTAAAATTACTGTTTTGTTTTCTTGATTTTTAGTATTATTATTTAGTAGTATTATTTGTAATCATTTTCTAAGAAGATGTTTTTTTATTTCATGGATTACTGATTTTTGTATTTGTGTATGTTGCAGTGCTTGATTACATCTTGTTTTTGTCCTTTTTTGTACTTTCCATTAAATCAATATGAAAATTCAAAGCAACACCCATATTAGGGAAAGCGGACAAACTCCTGCAAGGGGGCGGGGCTGCGTAAATGGACACAACTGGAAGCAGATCAGGAGAGTGGCAGCTCCTCACCCTCCCTGGGCCATGCAGACACATCAAACCTAGTGTACCTAGAAGTATTACTGCTGTTTTGAAGGCAAAGTGTGTTCACAACCAAATATTGATTTGATTTAGATTTCTCTTTTGTTCATTCACTGCATTTCACTTCATTGATGAAAGTAAATAATTAACACTTCCACTTTTGAAAGCATTCTTTGTTTACAGCATTTTTTAACACCTGCCTACACACGTGTGTATATATATATATTAATTCATTCATCTTCTACCGCTTTATCCGATCTTCCCTCGGGTCACGGGGAGCCTGTGCCTATCTCAGGCGTCTATGGGCATTAAGGCAGGATACACCCTGGATGGAATGCCAACCCATCGCAGGGCACACACACACACAGTCACATTCACACACTAGGGACAATTTTCCAAGGTGCCACTCAACCTACCGTGCATGTTTTTGGACCGGGGGGGAAACCAGAGGAAAAAACCCCTGAGGCACGGGGAGAACATGCAAACTGGCCGAGACTGGAATCGAACCCGGACCATGGCGGTGTGAGGCGAACATGCTAACCACTAAGCTACCATGCCCTCTGTGTGTGTGTGTGTGTGTGTGTGTGTGTGTGTGTGTGTGTGTGTGTGTGTGTGTGTGTGTGTGTGTGTGTGTGTGTGTGTGTGTGTGTGTGTGTGTGTGTGTGTGTGTGTGTGTGTGTGTGTGTGTGTGGTGTGTGTGTGTGTGTGTGTGTGTGGTGTGTAGAGAGAGAGAGAGAGAGAGAGAGAGTTTGGTAAATGGCCACTAGGTGGAGCCAAAGACCATATTTCAACCTAATAATATACAGCGCATCTGTGAGTGTTTCTATTCCATGCTTTTTTTTCTGTAATTACATTTTCACCTGAAATATTAACGTTTCCTGCTTGTGTTGTTATTTATTTAGTTAGTGTAAATCACGCGCTTGTTTTTTATTGCCAGTCAGGTTTTATATATTCGTTTTTTGTTTCTTTGTTCGGTTATTTGGGTTTTTTATGCTTATTTGTTATCTAGTTTGTTATCTAATCTAATATTTATTTTATACTCCTTACACGCTTATTCAAAGTTATCAAATCTATGATTCAGATCTTTGACTCATTGTGCACGTGAGAGGACTCACTCGTAAATTCCGCCCCGTTCCAGAACCAGAAGTGACTCTTCTGCGCGAGTGACCGGGAATACATTTATTATCAGGAAATAAATCAAGTCGGAAATGAGGCTTTAATATCATCATCATCATCATCATCATCATCATCATCATCATCATCATCATCAGGGGACATGGACCAGGTCAAACTCTTCTTTATTATTTATTATTTATTATTTACATCAAATCAGTTATTTTATTTTTTATTCATATCAACTGTTAATCAAATTTTATTATCTATTACGTTATTTATATTAAATTAGTCATTTTATTATTATATGGCTTATTTTTATCAAGTCATTATTTATTTACTTATGTGCATAATTCCTTTTTTTCTAAATAATTTATTTTATATTGTTTATTTTATGTTATTTTATATTATTATTTATTTATTACATTCTGAAGTCAGTTATCATACCAATTTATTTATTTATATATTTTTAATCTCTGTTTTGATTAATTATGCATCTCTGGGATTTATTTTAAAAAAATGTAGAAATGTTGGCAATTTATTTCCTGATCTGTTTTATATGTATATTCTTTTATTTTATTCCAAAGTTCCTGTTTTTACTTTTTATAATAATAATAATAATAATAACTGGACAGTATATTGTGCTATAATTATTTCTTTTATATTGAATATTGTACAGATATTATTGTGTGTGTGTGTGTGTGTGTGTGTGTGTGTGTGTGTGTGTGTGTGTGTGTGTGTGTGTGTGTGTGTGTGTGTGTGTGTGTGTGTGTTTTTAAAAGTTTCTTTCTTTGTTGCTTTACCAAACTTCTATATTTTTCTAGCAAACTTCCTTAGTTTTTTTTTCCTTTCCTTCCTCTGACTTTTCTCTTTCTCCTTCCTGTCACTCACTCCCTCCTTTATCTCTTATTCTATTCATTCTGTGGGCAACAGTATAAGCCATGTACAGCGTGTATGTGTATGTGTCAAGTTGTTCTAATGATCACTGTGTGTGTGTGTGTGTGTGTGTGTTTTGTGACAGGGCGTGAGGAAGGAGTTTGAGTGTGTGGAACTCGGGGATCTGCAGCTGAAGAATGAGTGTAGAGAGAAATCTCCACGCAGAGTCATTCACTTCTCCAACGGAGAAACAATGGAGGAATACAGTACCGAGGACGAGGAGGACCACACACACACACGGCCTGACCAAAATGACCTTTTGTCTTCAGTAGATGCGGTGTGTGTGTGTGTGTGTGTGTGTGTGTGTGTGTGGTTTTCTCTAGCTATTTAAAGTTTCCAAATGTCTCTATCCAGATGTTGCACTTTAATTACATAGGAAAATCCTTCATCATCATGAATTCCAGCTTTCCACACTCTCAGCATCCGGACGCTTCGTTTCTCCAGTCGTTCAGCTGAAATCCTTTATAAATCTCTGCAGAGATGTTCTTCACTGGTTGGAGATCCCAGAGAAGTTCACTAGGATCTATTATGGGCAGGACATGATAGATAACCCTCCAGATGACTCTCTAAATAACGCCTATAGAGCTCGGATGTATTCGTGGCTTCATCTTGTTGCTTCCGATGATCTGCTTTCAGTCCAGACGGAATTCCATGGAAGTACTGGGAGCCATGGTGGTTCCGAAATTTCCCTGATTCGGAAACAACCCAAACCATTAAACTTCCAAAACTGTGTGTGTGTGTGTGTGTGTGTGTGTGTGTGGGATTCTGATCTTACACACATCTTTCATGCGTTCTTCTGGTAGAGACAAAAATCTCCCATTTGGACTTCACGCAACTTTCTTCCACTCATTCACATCCATAAATCCCTTTGTGTTTTCACCTTTCACCTTGTTTATCTATGCTGGGTTTTTCCAGATGTTCCACAGGCGTTGTATGTTACTGTATTTGTTGGCGTCACTCCATCATCATGAACTTTGATCTTTGGGAAATTTCTCTTCCTGTTTCATTTTTCCCTTAAGCTGCTCGCGCTGGTTTACATACCAGAAGTTATAAAACACTCAGAGTGATGAGGAATAAAAGCAATTTACATTTATATTCAAAGCGACAGATGTGTGTGAAAGTCAGGTGAAAGTAAAATGATCATTAGACAATCATCATTCAGAAAAAAACTCAATGTGTATCATTTTGCATATAAAAAATTTATATAGTGTAGAATATAAATACAAATGAGTTTAAATTCGAAACATTTTAATTCCCCTTTTCATTATTCATAAACTACTTAAATAGAAAATTATGCAGATATTAGTGTGTGTGTGTGTGTGTGTGTGTGTGTGTGTGTGTGTGTGTGTGTGTGTTTCTTAAAAGTTTCTTACGAATTAGTAGTAGAAAATATAATTTTTCTTTTTTCATTGTTTTTTTTCTTCGCCGTGTTTGCAGTCGAAACTGACATGGGGTCCATACGTCTCACTACAGATGTGGAGAGCAGCTAGCAACACTCTGTCAGGTACACACACACACACACACACACATTAATACATATTGTGTCTTTTCATGACAAGTAAATGTTACATGCCAGTATAACTTTACATAGCATAATTAATGATGTATAAATTAATGTACATTAATTAATGTCTGGAAATGTTGATTTTTTTTTACCACAAACTTTCTTTCCTTTGTTTCTTTATTTCTTTCATTCTTTCTTTCCTTTTTTGTATTTAGTTTCCAAACTAAATTCCATTTTTGCTTGTTTCTCTTTCTTCTTTTTTGTTTATTAGTTTCTGTCTGTCTGTCTTTCTATTTTCTTTCTCTATTTTGTTTTTCTTTATTAATTTCTCTTTTTTTTCAAAAACAATAAATATTGCTGTTAGTTTTTTGGTTTATTGGTTTAATGGACGCACCCACGTTTACCTGACCCAGATATAATTAATTGCACAATATTTACAATACAATATACAATATATACAGTTTATTTGTATTCTTTTGTGCTCCTGGTTCTCGATATGCTTTCTGTTTTCCTCGACTTGTTCTTTGTACTCTTGTCTCTGTTGTGTGTTGATCACCTGAACATTTCAGTAACAGTTTTTATCCTTCAGCCACCTAGTGGTGGATCAGTGTATAACAGTTAATGGTGGTTTTTTTTGTGCTTGTGATCGCAGCGTGCGATTATGTGAGTGAAAGAGTGGCCTCCTTGTTCGGCATCACATCGGCCAAATATCAGTACGCCATCGACGAGTACAACAACCAGGTAGAACTTCCAAATATCTCATCTTACTTGTTTCTTCTCGTTTGTTTCTTATTGGTTTTTCATTTTGTATTTACATTTTCAGTCATTTTTTCTCCAGTTCTCTCAGAAAAAGAATGAAGGTATGGATTCTCCTGTCTGTGAGGAGGCAGAGTCACTTTTTGGGGAGAAACAAAAGGAGGAGATCGAGGAGCAGTACATCGATAGGTCTACAATTGATGACACTGAGAATCACGAAGCTGAGACTCCGCCTAAACCTGAGAACCTCAACACTGAGTCTACTACTGGCCACAAGAACCTCAACACTGTGACTTCTCCTAAACCTGGGATCTTCAAGGTTATGTCTCCTCCTGAACTCAAGAACCTCAACACTGAGACTCCTCCAGAACCTGAGATCTTCAAGGCTATGTCTCCTCTTGAACCCAAGAACATCAACACTGAGACTCCTCCAGAACCTGGGATCTTCAAGGTTATGCCTCCTCCTGAACTAAAGAACCTCAACACTGAGACTCCTCCAGAACCTGAGATCTTCAAGGCTATGTCTCCTCTTGAACCCAAGAACATCAACACTGAGACTCCTCCAGAACCTGAGATCTACAATGTTGTGTCTCCTCCTGAACCCAAGAACCTCAACACTGAGACTCCTCCAGAACCTGAGATCTTCAAGGCGATGTCTCCTCCTGAACCGAAGAACCTGAACACTGATTCTCCTCCTGAACCTGAGATCTACAAGGCTATGTCTCCTCTTGAACCCAAGAACATCAACACTGAGACTCCTCCAGAACCTGGGATCTTCAAGGTTATGCCTCCTCCTGAACCAAAGAACCTCAACACTGAGACTCCTCCAGAACCTGAGATCTTCAAGGCTATGTCTCCTCTTGAACCCAAGAACATCAACACTGAGACTCCTCCTGAACCTGAGATCTACAAGGCTATGTCTCCTCCTGAACCCAAGAACCTCAACACTGAGACTCCTCCAGAATGCAGGAACCGTGGCACTGAGATTCCTCATGAACACAAGAACCTCAACTCTGAGACGACTCCTAAACCTGAATTCCTGAACACAGATGTACAGAGCATTTAGTCACCTTCACTTCCACAGTTCTCCACACAGAGGTTCCTCCTGCCGCAGCAGCTCCAGCTCTTATAACTTAACGTAACATGATTTATTTATCTTTATTTAACTCATCCTAGAGCAGATCTCGGTGTTCCTCTGAAATATTACTGCACTGATGCACTGAACTACTGATGTTCTGAATTATTTATATTATATTATTATTTATATTTATAAGACTGATTTATTAACAGTCACATCTTATTTATAGACTAATTGTAAATATAAAAAAAAATAATAATAAAGCTTTTATTTCCAGCAGTATATTTTTTACTGATATTTATTAGTGAATATTTCTCTTACATTCATTCATTCATTCATTCATTTTCTACAGCTTTATCCGATCTTCCCTCGGGTCACGGGGAGCCTGTGTCTATCTCAGGCGTCTATGGGCATTAAGGCAGGATACACCCTGGATGGAATGCCAACCCATCGCAGGACACACACACACACTCACATTCATACACTAGGGACAATTTTCCAAGGAGCCAATCAACCTACCGTGCATGTTTTTGGACCGGGGGAAACCGGAGAACCCGGAGAAAAACCCCCAGAGGCACGGGGAGAACACGCAAACTCCACACACACACATGACCGAGACGGGAATCGAACCCAGATCCTGGCGGTGTGAGGCGAACGTGCTAACCACTACGCCACCGTGACCCTTTATTTCTCTTACATTTCTTTTCTATTTAATACCAAAGTAAAATTCAAATGTTGGGCGAAACTGAACCGCTTTACTTGTTTTATTCCACTCACGACAAATGCACCACAACATGTTGTCAAAAAGTATTGGCACCCTTTGCCAAAGCTGCATTTGTGGTTAAAAAATTTAAATAAAATTATTTTGTTTTTAAGTTAAATCACTTTAATTCCAATAACAGGATAGACCTCCAGTACCTAATTACTCATTGACACTGTGATTCAGTACCGTGATGGCCGTGCGTGTCATTTTGAGGCATTCCAGCAGCGCCGCTTGTATTCTGACAGTAAATTGTCGGAGGTTAGTAAGTGGAGGATGGTGGTGCTGTAGATAGACGGATCATCTGCTGTCATGCAAAGAGAACAAGGAGGCCCTTTAGATTTGATACAATACGCCATTGAGCAGCTGATGAACCGATTTAACTCGCGTCGACGACATTGTCTAGAATATCATCAAATACACTGTGGCATTCTTTATTTTCATAATAATATTTATAGTATTTACGCACTTTTAAAATGGTTAAAATGGTTTAATGGTTAAAAACTAGTAACTGTACATAACCGGTGCTTTTTATTGATACAGTAAATATTTCTGTAATATTTAAGGAAATAGTTTCCAATGTCATGAGTGTTTCTTTCTGTTTTTCACCAATCAAGTTTAAAACTTATTGATTTGTCAACGTCAGGAAAGATCTGTCTTTGACTGTTTATCACTGCTATAATATAGTGACATTGCAATATGATGTAGCTGTAGAAGGATACACTGATCAGTATTACTGCTGATCAGTCTTAATCAGTCTCCGAATTATGGTGTTTCACCTTGTTCCTGTGGGACGAATAAAGGTTTATCTTATCTCTTATCTATATCTTTTCATAGATCCTGACCATTGCAATCCGGGGACACAAACCCACAAGAGAGACACGTTACATGTTACAATTTGTCAAATACGCTCCAATCCTTGCACATTTTTCCACATGAACTTTGAGGACAAAATGTTAGCCTGATGCCAAATAATATCCCTCCTACTAACATAATGAAGAGAGAATCAGTATGTGGAAGACAGGAAGGAATGGTGTTACTCCCTCAGCAGCCCAAGCGCTAATGTATGTGTAAGAGTGCAGATAGCCCTTCGCTTCATGAGTGTTATTCTGGCCTGTGATGCAGCGTGAGCAGAGGTTCCTATGTGACTTATCTCTTGAAGGAAGCAGGTGTTGGTCTTCACCCTACAATGACGATATAGAAAGATTAGCTTGGGTGGAAATTGTCCAATGATGAAGAAGATTGTGTTGTGGCACACAGCCATAATCGCAAAACCAGGAAACACATTAACAGAGTGACAGGAATTTTTATAATTTGGTGTTTCAAAGCCGTGGGATTTTTCACTGATTAGACTCTGGAGTAATGAGAATTCTGGGAAGATAGATGGAAGAGGAAAGTCTGGTGTTTCTTCGGTAATCATTATCGCAATCTCGGAAATAATCGCACAAATTATTCTGGCATGTAATTATGTAAATTATAGTTTCACTTTCAATCATTCTATATTGTCTTGAGCTTTCATTTCATGTGAATGTTGAAGAGTCACTTTCAGTATCATTCAAATAAGTTTCCCAGTTAAGTTCATTCGGTTCCAAACTCATATTGTTCCAAGTTTGAAGAATGTTAAGAGCAGGTTAGGTACGCAGTGCGGTAGAGTTCACTGGTACTCTATAGAAAATCAATTTGTACTTACTATTCATATTCAGTTCGTAAATGCGCTGGAATTCCCCCAAGCAGGTTTAATAGTATGTTTCAGTCCTACCTGTCAAAGTAGATTGCAGGTTTTGTGTAAAACCTGATCAAACTTGAAGAATGATTTATTTCTGATCATCCACTAGGGGTCAGTGCAGTCCATCCAGCCAGGCTAGAACTTTACCCTGGAGAAAATGGAACCAATCATGATTGCACCGTTTTGTAATGAAATGTACTGTGTGCTGATGTTGTGTAAGAATTCAGTCAGGCATTGTGGTCTTGTTTATTGTGTAAACTCCATCGTGTCCTGTGTGAAGCCCGGCTGTAGTTTCTTCAGGGAAAATCCCATGTGTAAACACATCTTGTTGTCAGCGTGGTCTTTGACCTTGTGGTGTCACATGCCTGCACTTCGTTAAACAATAACAGCATCTAATAACCATAAATATAGATATTTATAGAAAGTTTAATACTTTCTGGGTTAAAAATAAAATATTGTGCATCGTTCAGAATACAATTACAAACATAAAGAATGATCCGATGTAACCTGAGGTAAATTTTACCTGGAAGTTACATCTAAATAGAATTACACAAGTACAAGTACTTGTTTACTTAATTCGAAAAAAAAATCATTATTAATGTATTAATCCATAAATTAGTTTGATTAAAAGTGTCAGAGCTGATGGGTGAAATCTGCAAATCATGCACAAGTTGCTGAGAGGTTTTGGCACATGGAAGTCATAATAGATCATCTTCCTGATCTCCAAGTTGTCTTCTGTTTCGCTCAGGGGCACCGAAGACTTTTAAAATGGCCAGAGCAGTACCATATACATACATATCAAACATAAACATGTAAAAGGCATTAACGTTAATACTCAATGTATCACAGTGGTTAATGCACCACCTGGTGGATTGTCAGGCAATACAGGACAAGGTCAAATGAATGCAGTCATAATTATATAGTATGACCTGATCTGGACAATTCTATACCAATCTACGGTGGGCCGGATTAAAAGGACCAATGGGACAGGCCGTAGTTTCCCCACCCCTGAAATACACCATACGTTTTTGGTGTTCTCCCAAAATGCTAGAACAAAGTAGGCATTAATTTTTAACTAAGTAGGAGACCGAAACCTGATCCAGGACAAAGCCACTTCACTGAAACCATGGGTTGGAATGGAATATCTCCTGCTATAGAGCTTTATTGAACAGTTTGTATGATAAACATAAGGGAAGTGGTAGCCCATTAGTTAAGGATTTGGAAGATCATGGGTTCAAATCCACCAACACCAAGCTGCCACTAGTGGGTCCTTGAGCAAGGGCCTAAACCCTCAATTGTTCTGTAAACTCTGGAGATCCCATGCAGGAATTCACCTATCGTATCGTTGACAAAGTTCATGTATCGTGCCACTTTCCCAAGTAGAAACTTGTGCATTTGTGCAGATGTTCCTAATTAAATGAATGTCAGTGTATCTCACTATTTCATCATGTTTAGATAACAAGGTTTTATCGCAGCACTGAAGCCGAATGTGTCCTTGTAACGATCTCACGCTGATTTTTATCCCCCATTCATGTGTCTGCTTCCTCTGATTCTAAAAATTACCTTTAACAGGGACTTTTCTCTAAACATCATTCTGACCTCATTCACATGAAGACAAAAAAAACGTACTCCTGCTTTGTGTGTGTGTGTGTGTGTGTGTGTGTGTGTGTGTGTGTGAGTCGCAGCAAACTAAAGTGGGACACACCACATCACACACTCGGGTTTTAGTCTGCCAAGACGTCTGGCGCTGATATAACAGCGTGCACTGATCTCTGCAGCAGTCTGATGTACGTCTGATGTGACGGGATGTGAGAGAAATGTGTTGAATGTCTTCTTAACCACCCGTTGAAGGCGTGTAGTGCTCCTGAGATCCAGGACTGATGTTATATAATCTGATGTGGCTTTTTTTTTCAGTTCTCAAGAACTGCGGTAATTGAAGAGGATGTGACAAATGTGGGCTAAAATCTGTTTCCTGATTAAAGTGGAGCAATAAAAATAGACGTGTCAGTTTTAAGTGTATTGATGAAAATGAACAGAAGAGAAATCAAATAAGTATCAATCAAAACAGCAAATCAATTTGACATTTAAGGAGTATTTGGGGATTCATATAGGGATTGCTAATGTATTGTAATGTATGAGTTTATAACTTGAATTTTGGATCATGTTTCTTGTTTAAAACAGACAATATGGGTGATATTTAAATTGTATCAAATTAGTTCTATAATGTTTAATTAAATGTGATTTCTGAACCCCGGGGCCAATGCATTTGGTTATTGTTTTTATGAAACCACGAAGGAAGCTGTGGCTAAGAAATCTTCTGACCAGACTTTGCACAGAAGATGGGTCACGCTGGTTTGGTCAAGTGTGTTTTGATGGATATTTTCCAGATTTAAAGGGAAGTAAGCATTATGCATTATGATTTATTGTGAATACTAACCTATTCAAAATGTAATAATTGAATAATTAATATAAGTAACTTTTTAATTACTTTTTAAATGTAATGTAACTGATTGCATTTTATTAATTTTTAATTACTTACATTCATCCAGGTGGCACTTGATGAAAATAACATCCTGAGTATGACCACCTGCCACCTAATATTGTGTTGGTCCTCCTTTTCCTGATGCGTCAAGCATTAACAGCATGAACTTCAATGATCCAATGATGGTGACGGTACACCATTGTTCCTTCCTTGGAGCACTTTTGATAGATCCTGACCCCATCGTAAATTTTCATCGAGACATGGTCCAGTTTACACAGGAGTCTTAAAGAATGGTGATCAGCATGGGGTAGTGTACTGTAATGTGTTAATAAACGAATCTAATTTAGAACAAAAATATAGCGATAAAACAAGAGAAACTGGGCTTTGAATCACCAAAATCACGGTAAAAAATATCCTAGCGCTTATACCCTACTGTTTGTCTGCCATGAGAAATTTTAAATATGTGTATGTTGTAGCACTATATACAGTAATAAAGTGGGTGGAAATTTCCAGCAGCGATGTAAAATATAAAGGTTAATGCTTACATCCTGCCATCTACTGCATGAGATCAAAGCCCAAAGCCTTATAATAAACCCGTGTATAATACTGCAGGATACTGAGTGTTATTGAGGTGATTTTTGAATGCTGTATTCTGTAGAGGATTATTATCACATCTGAAACGTCATTTGAATTGCATTTCACTTCCTGACGCATTCTTTCTTGATCTAACTTGTGATGATTTTTCCTGAGAAGTGCTTTTTTGTGTCCCAAAACCAGCTAATCAGGATTGAGATATCCTCCTAGAGCCGTTCCTCGGCCATGCCATGAGCAGCATCCGTGTTGATGTTGATGAACGGGTGGGGATTTCCACCTCCTTTTTTTCCTTCTCCATGTTTATTCCAGCTTAAAGGGAAGATATGACCTGAACCAACCTGAACAACGACCTCTACAATTATCATCTGTCCAAGATTTGCACTCCAAGAGTATGTGGACACGGAGGCAGGAAATCCAATGTTGGACGTCCTATTTTACATTAATTACATTAAAGGAGGCCTGGGATGCAGTTATCGTTCCCAAAGGTGTTCAATATAATATAAGATCCTCCACTCCAACCCATGGAATGCAGAACTTCATGTTGACTTTGAAGATTTTTGACTTATCATCACAAATTCACAGAGGCATTGTCATGCTAGAGCAGGTTTGGAGCAGGTTCTCTCACCACCTTATCTATTCACACTTAAACTTCCAAAACCAACAACAGTCACGCCATCATTCTCTTCACCTTGTATATCGCTCATGACTCAGCTACATGTAGCTCTGTCCCTTAGGGATAATCGCAACTCAATCGCATATTAGTATGTGTTTTAATTGTAACAATTGTAATTGTTTAATTCTATATTTAACATGTGCATGGACAAATATGGACTCTTTATGCAAATGTATGCTTGTTGTTAATGAAACCAAACTCAACAATGAGCATGAAGACAAAATATTCTTGTAAATGTTTTAAAGTAATGACAGTAGTTTAAATGACGTAACATCAACCGAAGCTTTTGATACGTTTCCATACAGACATTTTTTTAATTCGCCGGATGTGAGCATTATGGTGGATTTGTCGGAGACCATGTGTTCAAACCCTACCACCACTAAGCTGTCACTAGTGGACCCTTGAGCGAGGCCCTTATCCCTCAAATGCTCACTTGTAAGTTGCTCTGGATAAGGGTGTCTGCCAAATGCTGTAAATATTTGATTTGAGATCAGTGACACTAATGTTTAGTGATAAAAATTATTTGTTGTTGGAGTTTGTTATTAGGAATAAATGTGTGTTGCGTTGAAGGGTTTAATTTGGGCCACTTTTCATTCATTCGTTCATTCATCTTCTACCGCTTTATCCGATCGGGTCACGGGGAGTCTCTGCCTATCTCAGGCATCTATGGGCATTAAGGCAGGACACACCCTGGATGGAATGCCAACCCATCGCAGGGCACACAGGGCACACACACACACACAGACTAGGAACAATTTTCCAAGGCGCCAATCAACCTACCGTGCATGTTTTTGGACCAGGGGGAATCGAACAAGCCAGAGAAAAAAACCCTGAGGCACATCCAAAATCCACACACATATACACATATCTCGATTGAGAATAGAAGCTCTATATATACTATATATATATATATATATATATATATATATATATATATATATATATATATATATATATATATATATATATATATATATATTGAGTGAAGATATCAGGAATAATCCAGAATAAAGGCATCGAATGAGTTTCAGGGTGGAGGTGAAATATGATGCTGCTGTCCTACACGCGGCACACTCGAGTATGAACCAGGTGGCGGTGTGCAAAAATAAATAAATAAAGATAAGTGATTGTAAGGACGGGTTAAGGTATGATCCGGCATACACAGAGGAATGTTCACTATGCAAACTTCCTGCCCAGATTCCACTTAAATCGTTAGATAAGCGTTTCATATTCATGCAAATGAAATGCATATCGTAACGTCCACACGACGAGGTGGAACAACAGACAGACGTGGTGAAGAGCGATGTGCAGACGGGTGTATCTCTCTCTCTCTTTCTGTCTCGCTCTATCTGTCTTTCTCTCACTCTGTATGTGGAAAGTCCCTACACCGCCTTCTTGCGGTGTACAGGACTCAAGACACAGAGGCAAGGTCAAAATTTCCGTTCCTTCTAAAGCGCTATAACTGCCGTGTGCTTTCTGTCTCTACAGCTTTATCCAGGCGATAAAAATGTTTCTTTATTAATAAAATCCTGCCTTGTGATTGGCCAAAAAAGAAGGTTCTTGAGTGATCTGAGCGTAGTCCAGCTGCAAAGGTGATATTACGTTCTAAAGTCCAGAAACTCCTGAAGCGTGATATACCACAGCGTCCTCATAATGTACCAGCTCATTTGTAGGCTCCAGATAAACATGTACAACACTGTCAGTACTCTGTTTGTTCTACAGGCAGGATTCAACCGGGAAAAGAGCGTCAATTGTTTCATCATGGGTTCTGTGCAACCTGCACCTGCAGAACAGAAATATATAATAATAAGTTGTGATACAGTAAGTTTGATTCTGCAGGATATAAACGCACTGTAATTCGCACAAGAAGAGAAAGAACTTCTTCCGGGATGTGATCCAGACGCTGGTGTTTGAATAGAGAGGAATGCAATGATGAGCAGCAGCTGAGTGTACTGAAGGCTGGGAATTTCCCTCGTCTTCCCTCTGGCACAGCATGTCCTTATACTCACACAGAGCAGCGCAGTCACGGCCTTATCAGCACAACAACAATGAAAAGAACATACTGAACTTTTTCAGATCGGCAGTACAGCGCTCGAGAGACGCACAAAGGAGAGAACAAAAGTAATGGCTCAGATTCATGATTTGAATGAGTTTTTTTTTGTTTGTTTTTCGAAAGGTTTTTTTCAAGTACCAGAAAAGAAAAGAAAAGTCATAATCACTCTTCTATTACGGCTAGTATGAATAAGAAAAATGATTAAATACAATTAAAAAATTTAATTAGTCATTTTTTTTATTATTATTAAATTATAATGAACTGTTCGGTATTACAATTTTATACCAATCTATAAAAATCCAACTTAATATTTTTTTTTTAATTAAAAACATATCTAGATGTAAATGAATATAAATGTGTGTGTGTGTTTGTGTGTGTGTGCAGCTGAGATTTTTCTTTCACCTTTAAAAGTACTTTTTTCCATAAAGGTGTACATTTCCTTATATGAGTTACATAAATGAACACAATCTGCATAATTCTCTATTACACTTACACCAGAAATGCCGTCCGGGTTTTTTTTTTTCATTCCTGAACCTGAAGGACGACCTCATTGAGAAGAAACATGAAATGATAATTTACCTTGTGCTCGTCTTCTACTTCCTGAATTGATTTACACTTCTGCTTTTGAGAAATCCCCAGAACTTTCCCTTCATCTGCAGCACAGGTGTAAACTCTGATGAGCTTTGCAGATGTCCTCAGAGCGGCAGGAAAATCGGACGCATTGTCCTTCATCAGGAGACGAGTGTTCAATGTCCAGTGTGTTCGGAAGTTTAGCATCGATTTTTTTTATTTTATTTTTAAAAAAGGTTTCTTGCATTCTGAGTGATTTATTGAATTTCAATGGTGCCCTGTATTTATATTATGCATGATGACCATAAATTGTAATCAAGTCTAATCTAAAAAAAAATCTCATGGCCAAATGATTCTCATGGTCCAAAACAATTTTTGGATCTATGATGGAGCATTTTTGGGTCAAATCCCCTTCTGGGTTTGTATAAGTTTCTGAATGTTTTGTATATAAGTATGGCCCTTCATGATAGCGATGATTCATCTTCATTTTGACTGAATCTTTAATATGACTCTAAAGAATGAGTCATCAGAAAGAATGATTCATTATTTTTCTACGTTTACATTTACGGCATTTGACACTGATGCTGAAAGCTCATTTTATCTCATTAGTACAACTGATAAGCTATGGTGTTAGATGCCTTGCTCAGGGGCCCAGGCACTTTTGTGTGACCCGGAATTGGACTCATGACCTGCAAAGGCCAAAGTTCTACCGAAAACAGAATGGAGTCGTTGACCGCTTGCTTTAGAATTGTTTATTCTTTTTTGTCCCATGACTACCAGAGACACTTTATAGTGTATAACAAAGAAAACAGTATATTTTGACTCATTCATCTAATGTCCTCTCAACCAAGTCGTTCGTCTTTTTGTCACATGACTCTTAAATACGCTATGTAGTCGGTTAAATGAACTAAATGATTAAAAAAAACAGTTTCATTCATTATCATGAATGTAATTTAAAGAAGTCAGTAAAATGACCTTATCTTTGCATCACTACAAGGAATTCTTTGTATGGACATTTCTTCTGGAAGAGCATACACATGCAGGGTAAGAGCCACACCCACCATCGTGCTTCATTTGGTTACATAAGTCCTCAGCAGTGTTAGCGTTTTCAAAAAAGTGTTTTTGAATATAATAATAAAGAAAAATGGTATCTTTCTGTATAGACACGTGGTTCTGAAATCATAACTGCAGCTGTTTAAGATCAGGCTCGGGATTCAATTCTGTATCTGTAATACTAGACTTTTATTGTTCCAGTATTATTTAGATCATATGTGTCAAACTCAAGGCATGTAGGCTGAATGTGGCCCGCCACGTCATTGTATGTTGCCAGTGAGAGTTTACAAGGCGTAT
>JACRUU010000007.1:32863266-32885766 GCA_030449085.1 Kryptopterus vitreolus | reverse complement strand
TCTGCTATATAAGATAATATCTGTACTTTGAGGAACTTGTGGTCATTGTTTCCATTCAGAGGCTGTTGTCCCCCCCCCCCCCCCCCCCCCCCCCACCCCCCCCCCCCCCCCCCCCCCCCCCCCCCCCCATTTTACCTCTGAGCTTTGATTCGGAGAACTTGATGTAGATTAAAGATCACTGAAGATCCACCTGCAAAAAAAAAATCTCTGCCTCAAAAAAGAGTCTAGCACTTTATACTTTCTTGTTACACCTTGTTTTTTGAGGTGGTACCTAAGAGTTTGGAGATTATTGGAATAGAATTGATTATATTTGTCACATTACAGCATAGTGAAATTGTATCCCAGCTTGGTCAGAAGCTGGGGTCAGCCATGAGACAGGTCAAGGACCCAAGAGTGGCAGCTTGGTGATACCAGGGCCTTCAGATCAGTAGTCCAGCACCTTATCCCACTGAGATACACTCCACCCTAAAATATTCAGTGTACCCGCGACTGTTCTGACCATGTGTGCGACCACAGACACCACATTCCAATAAACATAAAATTCTGCAAGAAACCGGATGCAGGAACCTGCAATGAGTCATTCGAGGTTCTTTAAGTGGCTCCAGGTACAGAAGAACATCATTGGAATATGATGAAAGATCAGGAAAACCTTCTATGAACTCAACCCCCGAAACATATTGTAACCATTCTTGTGCATGCTGAAGGTCAGAGACACGATGTCACTTCCAGACCAAACTACTCGCCACATTGGGCTCCTGCGTTTGGACTTCGGATCCAGCTCGCTGTTTTATGGAGATCCAGCGTAGACTGCATAAGATGATTTCTGAGAAGACCACTGGGAACGCAGAATTAAGGTTAGGGTGTGGGAACGTAGATAAATCAAGTACTTTCTTTTGTTTTTCTCAAAACTGTTTACCAATATTAAATCCATTAACCACTACGATACCAACTTATCATCATCTCCAGACATTATAATCCTGGTGCTGTGGCTGGATAAGTTGGCTCTTCCATCAAGGAACCTCAGGCATGAAGTACATCAAAACTCTGGACTTTAGTAAGCATTAGATACAAATGGACAATTGAGCCAATAAGTTCATTCTAGCATCCAAAATGCTTTCAGGTTCATGTTTACAGCAGAAGGTTTACCTTTTAGACCTTTCAGTTCCTGCTAATAGATTCAAAACAATTGCAAACAATCCTAAAATCATTCAGTCAAGCCGGTCAATATCTCTGTAAAGCTGTTAGAAGTGCCATAGAAATAAACTAGAATTGAAAATAAAGTGCCATTTTATTTTTTTTGCTTTATTCTCAGATGTATGTCTGTGTAAGACAAGTTACATAACGATTCCACATTAAAACCACACATGCAACGATCAGGTTCCTGTCCGAATACCCATATCCGAGTTCCCATTCAAATAAACACGATAATCTAGATCTACTCCAGGGCGTAGACCAAAACTTCACATCATATACGCATTGGACATTATTATCTATGGACCGTTTTTGTGGGAAATTTTGTGCTCTTTAAACAAAAACAAATTTCGTTTTTTATTATCAACATGTGCATCATTTTTAGCTGTAACTTTAAAACCACGGTACGGCTTTCCAGTTTAAAGACTACGCAAATACGCCGGATAAGGATCAGCTGGTGGGTGTTAGCGCTATGTCGTTGGTGTAGCGTCTCTTAAAATAGATGTTCATGATTATCCTGCTTTGAATATCTCTCCTTCCCTTTGTCTGTGTTGCACTTCTGGGGCTAAAGAAGAAAAATCCAAATATCACACATGGCTTTCGTTTCACCCACGTTACGATGTGCTCCACTGTTTTAACTGTAGCCAGCATCTCCAGTAGGAGATCCATAGTCTGTCATTAAAAAAATAGAATTTAAGGATTAAAGACCAGGCACAAGAATCCAGCACAAGTACCAGCTTGGTGGTGATGGAATCTTTTTTATCAGACATTCAGGATCTTTACCTTGGGGTTATAACTTCCTAGTGTACAATATGGGAGGTGGTATCCCAGTGGTTAAGGTGTTGGACTCTGGGCCGGAACATCATGGGTTCAAACCCCACCACCACAAAGATGCCACTAGTGGGCCCTTGAGCAAGGCCCTTAACCCTCAATTGCTCAGTTGTAAGTCGCTCTGGATAAGGGCGTCTGCTAAATGCCGCAAATGTAAATGTAAATGTAAATGTAATATGCCCAAGGAGCAAACTGACCTTTTACAGAAATCCATAGAATCTATAGAATAAACATATTCACTGACTGGCACTTCATTTTCAGCAGCATAAAATGTAAATACTTTGCATACTGTACAAGCACAACACACAATCACATTATATTCAAGGGCCCCAATGTGATGTACATTGAGATTTAAGGGCCTTCCTCAGGGGCCCAATATCAATGGCTTGGATTGAATTTATAAAACTACAGTATAACAAAAAAACAACATCCATTTAAAGCATTTTAGCAGATGACCTGATCCAGAGTGACTTACATTTATCTTATTCATACAATTAAGCAGATAAAGGGTTATAGGGCCTCTTTCTCTCTCTCAAAAGAATCTCCAAAATCCTCATGGGTTCTTGGATCTCTATATTTAACCGGGAGTCAGATGGAACCACGGTGATGATGTTTCCTGCATAAAGTGACTGTGGAATAAACACTACAGCGTGAACTCAGATACACGCAGTTACATAACAGACAGTAACCCTCTATTGCACACATTTTGCTGGCTGATTATACTTTTTGGTTAATTTTATGATATTTTATTGATTAAATAAAACTTTTTCCAACACCCCACCAAAAAATATTTTTTGTTGACTAGGGGCGACGTTGTGCAACAATGGTACAGAAACCTATGACATCACACATCCTAAAACAAAGATCAAAGCTTGACAACATTGTTTACAAAATGTCAAACATAAGTTAACACAAGTTAATTGCAATTTAAATACATTTAACCAAAAGAAAATAATCTTACCTCGTCCTCACACCATGTACTCCTGTGACCTACCATGTGTTACAAAAGGAAGTCCTGCCCTCAAATGAGGCTGAATTGTGACTCCCAGACTAGAGACCCAAAGGAACCCAATGCAAACGAGTGCGACGCGGAACATGATTTGAAGGATGAATGCGGGTGCGGGTGCACATGCACATATACATGTACATTTACATGTACAGAGTCAGAAAACTTAAATATTGCCTGCTGGAGAAAATAACAGTATGAGTGACATCATACATATTTTGAAAAAGATAGAATTGGCAAAAGTACACGGACACCTGTGTATAGGCTTTATATGATATTTGCAGACGTTCATTTCCCAAACAAACACACTGTACTGAGAAGGGCGATTCTGCCTTCCAGAGCTGAATATCTCTTGAAGCTTTTTGTGCACATGGTTTTGTCTCCAGATCCAGTTGGATGTCTGCAGTGAGCTTGTATGCATCTTGAGATGGATTTGTTGCTCTTACATGCTGCCATACCACATCCAATTCCATGTACAATGTCAGCAAACTTAAATATTGCCGGCGGGAGAAAATAACATATTTCATATTTATGCATGAGCGGGAAAAATCCATCCAGCGCAGGTCTCTATTGGATTGTTCTTTGATACTTTTTCACTATTTTAGAGGAATTCAAATTTACTGCTTTGAATGTTGGACTCCGGCAAGGCTGCCCTTTCTCACCAGTTCTGTTCATTATTTTTATGGACTGAATTTCTAGGAGCAGCCAGGGGCTGGAGGGAGTCTGGTTTGGGGACCACAGGATCTCATCTCTGCCACAAGGCAAAGCTCTGAATATACTGGTCGATCTACGTTCCTACTCTCACCTATGGCCATGAGCTTTGGGTCATGACTGAAAGGGCAAGATCCCAAATACAGGCGGCCGAAATGAGCTTCCTTCGCAGGGTGGCTGGGTGCTCCCTTAGAGATAGGGTGAGAAGCTCAGTCTCTCAGGAGGAGCTCAGAGTAAATCCTCTGCTTCTCCACATTGAGAGGGGAACAGCTGGCGTGGCTTGGGCATCTATTTCCGATGCCTACTGGGCGCCTTCCAGGTGAGGTGCATGTCCCACCGCGGGCATGTCCCACCGCGAAGAGGCCTGGGGAAGACCCAGAACACGTTGGAGGGACTGTGTCTCTCGACTGTCCTGGGAATGCCTCGGTGTCCCCCCAGAGGAGCTAGAGGAAGTGGCTTGAGACAGAGGGAAGTATGGGCATATTGACTTAGACTGTTGCCCCCGTGACCCGGTCCCGGATAAGCGGTAGAAGATGGATGAATGGATGGATAAAATTTAAAGAGACATCCATGAACGAAGTACAGTAGAGGGTTAATAACGATTAAAGTCGATAAATAAATGAATAAAGTGACTTAGACTCTTCCGACACGGATAATGCTCTCATTCCCGGATAAATATGTCTTCACTGTTTACGGCAAACACAACATCTGTAAGATTTAACATATAATAAAGAGTATGTTTATTACGGCACTGATTTGTAGGGGTGGAGTATCATTGTGTATGAAAGTTCAGGGAATAAATATACATTTCTTACAAATTAATGGAGTAAACTGTACTAATATGAGTAATAAGTATTTGAAAACTGTATTATGATACTTGTTTATTATCATTAAATGACACTGATTTTTTGATTATTTAATGTTATCTAACACTAACAGCTGCTTAGAGTGGCGGCGGTCACGTGATGTAGCTGACCCCGGTAGAGCGAATCTAAGAGTAGATCCGGTTGAGAGAGAGATTCTGCATGTCACCGCTATAGCGAGGGGTTTTGTGTATAAATATTATATTAATAAAAGAACAAAGGTTTATTAAATATGTCTCGCGGCTCGAGTGCCGGCTTTGATCGCCATATAACCATTTTCTCCCCCGAGGGAAGGCTTTATCAAGTGGGTGAGTAAAGAAAGAGCTTTGTGTTTTCATTCATGGCTAGGCTGCAGTGCTAACAAGCTAACCGGCTAATTCATCATTATTGGAGTGTCCGGTAAATAAATCTATAACCTTCATAAATAATAATAGAACATAAACATTTATCAACCGAAAAAAATGTTTCATTTTATGTTTAAAATAAAAAAGGCACGATTTGATTGGTGTGGTTGTGAATGACTATGCAAATTTACCTATAATATCACGCTGCATAAATTAAAAGCGATTAAATTAAAATATACTAAAGTATTATGTTTTAGTTTTAAGCCTTAAAGGAACATAAATAAATTATCATTCACTTGTATTCATTATAAAGCCCACATTGGTCGTTATGGGGCGTGGCCTAGGCGAGTGACGTCATACATATATTGATAGAGAGAGAGAGTTCGCAAAAGTATATGGACACCTGTGTATAGGCTTTATATCAGGGATCACCAACCTTTTTGTAACTGAGAGCTACTACATGGACACCGAGTCATATAAAGGGCTACCAGTTTGAAATACTCCTCTGAAATAACAAATTTACCTTTAGTTATATATTATTATTATTATTATTATTATTAATGATACTCATTTATCTATGTAAATACACTTGACAGTGACTATCAACAACGAATTAACTACATTTTACATTATAGACGCATCTCACTGATGAGTTGTGCACTTTTTATAGCAAGCCTGAGAGCTACTCATGTGCTCCTTGGGGGCTACCTGGTGCCCACGGGCACCACGTTGGTGACCCCTGCTTTATATGATATTTATGGATGTTCTTTTCCCAAACAAACACATCATACTGAGACGGTTGATTTGGCCTTCCACAGCAGAAGCTCTTTTTTAACTCGAGGTGGCCCTGTGCATCTTTACGGTTGAGATGTTTGTTCCCATACCACATCCAATTCCATGTACAAAGTCCGCAAACTCTCCCCTACAAACCATTCTAATGTGAGATGATGTTCTCCAAACTCCTGAACTGTATGGGAGACGTCTACAGCCAGAGCGTTTGAAAATGGCCCTTCACTTGATCTAGTAGTCCCAAAACCTGCTCCACAAAGTGTCCACTCCCAGCTCTATAAAGATCTTCTTAATGTGGATTTGGATTGGGGGGGGGGGTCTGCTGTTGAAGATCGCCATCTGTGTTGAACATCCAGGAATCTCTTCATATCACCGACAAATCTCCATAATATCTAGAGGAACATCTTTCCAGAAGAGTGGAGCAAATGTTGAGTCAGATGTTCAAAAAGAAGCAAATATCTTATGTGCACATGTGTCCACATACTTTTGGACGTACAGTGTTCTATTATATAATCATACAGTGAATTTAATGCAGACTCAGTTGGACCAGAAATGTATATATGTGTGTGTGTGTGATAGAATATGCGTTTAAGGCCATTAATCAGGGCGGCATGACGTCGGTTGCTGTGCGAGGGAAAGACTGCGCCATCGTCGTCACACAGAAAAAAGTTCCAGTACGTTTTCACACACACATACTTCTGTATGTATCGTATGTTTCAGTATTTGTAAAATAATACTAATGTAATTTCAGGATAAACTCCTAGACGCCTCTACAGTTACTCACCTGTTCCGCATCACCGACAACATCGGCTGTGTGATGTCCGGCATGACCGGTACAAAGAGCTCTTATTACTGTTTTTAATGCATCATAAACATTCAGGGGTTGTAATATGGTGTTTGTCTATGTGTGATGAAGCTGACAGCAGGTCTCAGGTGCAGAGAGCTCGTTATGAAGCAGCGAACTGGATGTATAAATACGGCTACGAGATTCCAGTAGACATGCTCTGTAAGAGGATCGCCGACATTTCACAAGTTTATACACAGAACGCTGAGATGAGACCGCTCGGCTGCTGTGAGTCCTCTTACTACTCTGTCTGTCTTATTTATTTTGAGATATCTTTAGAATTGTGCTTATTTTTTGAATTTATTAAATTGTGAATTTAATAATGCAATTAAACCATACATATTTTGTATTGATTGTATTGTAATTCATTAAAATAAAATATTAAAAAAAAAATTATTCCTAGTGTAAAGTTATTCCTCACTAGGAAAACACAAATATTTCACCCTATATATATGTGTGTGTGTGTGTGTGTGTGTGTGTGTGTGTGTATATATATATATATATATATATATATATATATATATATATATATATATATATATATTAATATTAGTGTGTATGGGGGGGTAGTTGTGTTTTCCTAGTGAGGAATAATTTTACACTAGGAATAATTATTTTTAAATGTATTTTATTTTGTATTTTAAAATAAGCACAAATAAATAAAAACATTCTTTACTTTGTTTCATTGAGTGTGGTATGTTTAAAAATGTAATTTAATGTTTATTTATATTTAATTGTGTGTGTGTGTGTATTAGGTATGATTGTGATCGGGATGGATGAGGAGTTGGGGCCGCAGGTGTATAAATGTGACCCTGCAGGTTATTATTGTGGCTTTAAGGCCACCGCAGCCGGAGTGAAACAGACTGAAGCCATCAGCTTCCTGGAGAAGAAAGTAAAGAAGAAACACGACTGGACATTTGAGCAGACCATCGAGGTGAAGCACATCTTCATCCTGTCCCACTGGCGGTGTCTGTGTATACACAGGGACGTGTCTGTATAAATTGGAGCAGTCTGTGTACAAACTAAAAAGTATCTGTGTGTGATCGACAGACGGCGATCAGCTGCTTATCCACGGTGCTTTCCATCGATTTCAAGCCGTCTGAGCTGGAGGTGGGAGTGATCACATCACAGGATCCCCACTTCAGGTTAGAATTTAACACACACACACACACACACACACACTTGTTTTATGTTAGTTCGACATGTCAGATGGTCACTGCCTTGTGAAGGTTGGTATGACTGGAATGAAGAAAGAAAAGCAGGAGGAAATGAATGAAGGGGCGGAAGGAAGTAGATAATGAGAGAACATGAGGGACAGAAAGAATGAGAGATAAGAGAAGATACAAAGTGAGACAGGAGACACGCAAAACTAAAGAAACTCTTTCATTATGGGATTATTACACCCGCATCATCATTTCTAAAAAGAAAAGTATGGTTTATCTAAATACCTACACTATACGGTCAAAAGTTTGTGGACACCCGAGCATGCGATTCCACTTTGCTCCTATAATGAGCTCCAGTCTTCAGTCTTCTGGTAAGATGTTCCACACGGGTTTATGGAGATGTTTGGGAATTCGGGTGTTAGTAAAGTCATGAGTTCTGGGGTGCAGGAGATCTTCCACTCCTGGTTTTCTTGGAGCACCAGTACTCCTTGGTCAGAAGATGGCAAGTTCCGTTCTACCACATCGAGAAACACACATGGCCAGAAATGATGGGTGTCCCAATACTTTGGCTGTGTGTGTGTGTTAGACAAAGTACAAACCGCTCCAGTAGCAACAGGAGCACCAGTGTAGCAGGGCTGTGATTCAGAGTGGGTGTGGAGTTTATTGTGTGTGTGTGTGTGTGTGTGTATATATATATATATATATATATATAAGAAGTTAATAGATGAACAGATCCATAATATTAAAGGGGGTGAATACTTATGCAAACTATATATTAGGGCTGTCGAAATTAATGCTTAACACATTTTAAATGTGTGTTTCAGGATTCTTTCAGAAGCAGAGGTAGATGCTCACCTGGTGTCTCTATCTGAGCGAGACTGAGGAAGAACCAGGTGCATTGTTGGAAATGTGTAGGTGTTTTTCCTGTACATCTTATTGTTTGATTAAAACTGTTTTTGGAGGAAAAAAAAACTTGCATTGTGGTTTAACCTTCTTCTTGAACACTTCACTGCAGTCTATTAAACACACAGTCTCGGCATTCTCTTCCTGTCCAATCACAAGTGTGTGTGTGTGTGTGTGTGTGTGTGTGTGTGTGTGTGTGTGTGTGTGTGTGTGTGTGTGTGTGTGTGTACTGTGGTTTTAAACTGTTTTATTGCAGCCTCTCTGTGGAATCTGAAATTGCGAAAGTTCAGTGATGATGATGACTTGCATAATGTAATTATATTAGTGATAAACCGATTTTCTTCACCCCTTTTTTTTCTATTGGAAAGACAATAAACACACTTTACATCCTCCATATATCTCACAGTGCACTCAGATTCGAGTATTCTGACAAAAGTATTGGGACACCCAACTTTCCCACCCATGTGTGGTTCTTCCCACAAAGAGAGCACGGGACTTACATTTTAGCCAATGAACTGCTACTTCTCCATAGGAGTATATGGATTAAGACTTCAGCAGAACGGGTTAAAAGTAGACCCTCATTTACATGAGTGTACAGTCGATCCCAAAATTGACAGGGGTTATGTTCCTAAAGCACGAAAGAAAAACGAAGTGAAAAAATGCCTTTTAAATGCCTATTTTTATTGTTTTTACTTGAAACCCCAAACACTTTTTAGTTTTTAACCTCGCTTACTTGCACAAAAAGCATTTGTGGTGTTGTTTTCTTTGGTATAAATAGCATAAATGCAGTAATACTTAATTACAATTACAAATAATTACAAAATAATGTAATTGATGTAATGTAACTTCCATGAAACAAGCCATAAAAATTGTGGAGGATATTTGCGTTTTTCCCCGAACAATTATTATTTACAGTGTGTATGAAGGAAACATCGGAGGTTCGACTGTATATTCATGAATAAAGGCTTGTTTGGTTGCAGTTTTAATTTGTAACCCTGAATGCACTGTATTAGTCGTGGTATTAGTGTCGGTATTAATTGTGCGCTTGTCTCATAATCATTTTTTAACTGCACTATTATCTGATAAACTCAGGCTGGAATTCACCCGTCAGCATGTGACCGTGTGATGATGCGATGATGCGACGCTTATTTCACTGCAGATTTTCCCCTCGGGATTTAAACGTACAGGAGAACCGAGCAGTGGAGTTTCCCTAAAGCTTACAACCAGTTTCCATCACTGTATGGAAAAATACTATACCAATGTTGACCCAGATGTGCCTTTTTTTTTTAAATGTTCCAGCGCACATGTAGTCCAGTTTTGCTGTTATAATAAAGTCGGGTACTGATGTAGGGGAGATCTTGAAGGGAAAATTACAAAAAACGTCCCATATAAATATTACCTCCATGTTTGTGGTAATATTAATAATAATAAAAAAAATAAAGTAATTAATTAAAAAAACAATTGTGGGAAATTCAGGTGTCCAAATACTTTTGTCCATACAGTGCAATATAAACTAGTTTTTTTTTTAGTTCCATCCAACAAAAAGGAATTTTTTTTTTCAGTAATGTAATAGCGGATTATTTTTTTCATTGATCTCTGTACTGTCCCAGATGATTCAGTTATGTTCACACTGCTCTGTGGGCCAAGAGGAAATTTCTGGCTTTTCTTTTTTAAACAAATGTATTACCGTAAGGGGAACTTTTGCTGAACGTGACTCACAAACGTCCTCACTCTACCATACGTATAAAAAAAAAAAACACACCATTCACTAAGTAATGAGATCACAGAGTCTGTTACGGAAACGATACTGTTGACGGTACAGTCAGGAATTTTTTTCTATCCTCTTATGTACGCAGTCCGTGATTTTTACGCAACACATCACCCCCCCACCATAGGAAAAAAGTAATAAATGAGCAAGCAAACGAAATATTCAACGGAATGTTCTTTAATTAAAAAAAAAAAAAAAAAAAAGGTCAAATGTAAGATATTCAATACAATACATAGATCATGATTTACAATAGTGTCATAATTAATATTTACAAATATAAAAATATATATTTTATATTTTTTTTTATACAATATGATACATTTTTGTCTCAGGTAGAGTCACTTTTTGAGGTGAAGGAGAAACATCCCATAATCCTCTGCTTTCTCTCTCTCTGAGCACCTTATTTCAGCGTTTTATTTCTTCCAGCAGTTTGTTGTGCGTAGAGAAATCGCGTCGCGTCACATCACTTTGAGGTCCGAGTCTCCGTGAACCCGCGGGCGTTATTACCAGCTGCCTTCTGTGTTGCTTGATTGGAAAATGTCACCCCATTTTTCTTTGTATTTTATTGTTTGTTTATTTTTCACGTCTTTCACTTCCCGATAAACTGGATGTCGTCGTATATCTGTGAGGGGGGACAAAAAAAAAACACGATTAATCATTCATCCATCGATCACATTCAATTCAGGCAGTTTGTAGGTCTCGGATTAAAAATAAATAAATAAATAAATAAATAACGTGAAAACTTACACAGTCGTCCTCGGACATGAGCTCATCCTCGCTCTCGCTCTCGGACTCGGGGAACTGGCGCAGCTCGGATGCCGTCCTGTCGAACAGCCGCTGCCGGATTTCGACGTTCTGTCGGCCGAAGGTGAGGTGGTAGGGGACGTGGCCTCCGTATGTCACGCTGTTCACGTCGGCGCCCATAGAGATCAGCAGCTGCACCAGGTTCAGGTTCTGTAGATCTACAGCCAGGTGGAGGCACGTGCGACCGCTACACTGTTCCTGTGAGATAATAAAGGAAAGTTCCCTTTAGTGAGCCAATGAGTTTTACTTTCAGTTTGTTTGGTCGAATTAAGCGTTTAGTGAGGAAATCTTTCTCTCAGGTCCCTCACTTCTTAAGTTAACTTAAGACATAAACTAGCACGTGTGTGTGTGTGTGTGTGTGAGATAAACTCCAAAATACAAACCTTGGCATTTATATCTGCACCCAGTTGCACGAGACTCTCAACCAAAGACAGGAAGCCACAGATGGATGCTATGTGCAGACACGTGTGTCCTGAAAAATCCAAAAAGGGCAATATGATTAAAATTAAAACCCCCACACACAAACGTAAGGAGACAGGATGAGCGTTTTTGTTTTGTTTTTGTTGTTTTTTTTAAGTCACTCACCGCTGTAGTTGCAGACAGACAGGATGCTGCGCAGGTGAGACGTGTTTATTTGCGTCAGGACGGAGAAGCAGGACAGCAAACCTCTCCGGCAAGCGATGTGCAGCGCCGTATTCCCGCTCTGATCCACCAAGCGCGGGTCACAGCCGGCCATCAGGAGCTTCTCCACGATGTGAGGCTGGTCCATGATCACAGCCAGGTGGAGCGCCGTCTGGAAAAACAAAAAAATCAGGGTTATTTTTATTCGATTCATGAGAAAAATTATTCTGGGTTTTTTTTTTTTAATCCTTGGAAATATTTCAGTTGTTACTGAAAAATTACTGAATATTAATTAAGTGAGTAATTAAAAAAACAAATATATGTAAAATATTTAAATGAAATTCTAAGTAAAAATAAGAAAATATATTAAATAAAATGAATTCAATTTATTTGAGGACAAGTTTGGGGATTTATAGATATAATTATTTATGCATTTTCTTGTGTTGTTGTTTTTGTTTTTTTGTTTTTTTGGATAGTTACCTGTCTCTGGTTGTTGTATCTGTCGAGGAATGGGTCTTTGATACACTGTTTGATGATGTGCAGAGTTTCCTGCTGGGCCTCGTGGATGATGGCGAGGTGCAGGTACCTGGATGGAAAATAATGTGGGTTTGTATTTTAGAATTGAGCATTTCAGCGGCTTCAGAATTACCAGCAGAGGAAGTGGCTACAAACTCGGGCGTTTCGCAACTCTGGAGTTTTTCCTCTCTCTCTCTGTGTGTGTGTGTGTGTAGGTTATTTCCACCCAGTGAAGCTTTGACAGATCTGACGCGTTATCGAGGTTTTGGCTGAGAGCCAGGGACTTTCCACCTCTCTCTCTCTCTCCCTCTCTCTCTCTTTCTTTCTTTCTTTCTCTCTTTCAGCGCCCCCTGTGTTCATCTAAACCAGTTCACTTCCTCTTACTTTATACAACTTTATACATTAATGCACGCAAAAAAAAAAAAACTTTACCCACCCCGACACACAAACACATTATATTAGAAACTGCACTAATGCGTAATGCGCCTGATTGTGCGTATAGTATGTCTGTAGAATTGCTCACGTGTTTATTTTAATGCAATAATAATAATAACAATAATAATAATTAATAGTAATAAAGAAAGAAACCCAGAAAACACTTACGTGTCTCCGTCCTCGGTCACTTCGTGTTTCCAGGCTTGGTGCATATGGTGGATCGGGTTCTCCAGGTTGGAAACACTCAGAGACCCGATCTCCTGCACAATCTGCTGATACTCGTCCTCTTTGAGCGAGTCCACGCCGCTATCCAGGCGATCATCGACGGTGTGTTTGGGGTTTTTCGGGTCCATGTCGTCCAATAAATCCAGCCTGTTATTCCGGGTGCGAATATCCATGAGTGCGTTTCTTTTTTTCGGTCTCTGCGTGCCAGTACTCGGTGTGTGTTAGTGATGAGCAGAAGGTGGAAGGAGCTGGTAGTTTATACTCTCGGGAGGGGATTTCCACACGCTCGGGGAACTCGGGGCGGGTTTTTATTCACAGAATTTCCCTCCCTGTGACTGTGTAGAGTAAGAATGAAAAAAAAAAAAACTTTTTTCTGCTTTTCCTATTCCACGGTACACAAAAAATATGCAAGTGCTTGTGAATAAATAGATGAATGAAGATTTTGGGTTATGAATGACAGAATGTTTTTTTAACAAAAAATAAATAAATAAAATGCACCAAATTAGTGCGTATAGAAATGCAAAGATATAGAATTGCATACATACTTCAGCTTTTAATGTGTCATGGAGAATTTCCACTAAAGGGGGTCCACTAGCTAGGGAGGGTCAACCCATAAGCATATATAGACCCATATATATATATATATATATATATATAGATATATATATCTCTCCCTCTATACTCTCATGATATATATATATATATATCTATATATATATATATATATATATATATATATATATATATATATATATATATATATATATATATATATATATATATATATATATATATATATATATATATATATATATATATATATGTATATATATATATATATATATTATATATTGATATTAGATATATAGATAGATTGATAATAAGAGTAATAAGAATAATATTATTATAACATTTTATTACACATTTCCCTAAAGGGGTAGCTTCTCCGACCCTGACCCTGAAAAGCCAATTTTATCTCCAAATGTTTACATATTTCCTCAGAGGAACATTGGAAAGAACCATGGAAAAGTTCTTGATTAAGGCATTTTTCTTGTGTTTGCATCCTGTGCCTTCCCCATTAGGTCCTTCAGTAGGGGTCTTCTTCATACAGATTTCCAAACTTCCTTTAAAAAAAGGCACTAACAGGAAAAAGTATGGTCCAGAAACATGACAGGATTTCTTCACAGGGACAATTGGAAGAACTTCATGCGAGGGTATTTTATAAATAAAACCTGTTTCTATAATAATGAATAAAACACAACTTTGGAAGGAATATATATATATATATATATATATATATTGGTCCAATTGTTTCCAATATATATATATATATATATATATATATATATATATATATATATATATATATATATATATATATATTCTAGATAGTTTCTGGAATTCTAGACTTAGAATAAGTAAAGGTTTTTAGATTCCATTCAGAAAAGTGAATCTGTTTTCTGACGTAAAATGTCTGGGGGGTCCTTTAGAAAAGATTTGCTACCAGAAACAACTATTGCAACCAATGTAGACATTTTCCTGTTTGGCAGTTCCTCAAGAGTTCTCGGTTCTCAGGTTCCTCAAAGCTTCTCAGGAACACTTAAGTTTTTTTTACGTTTTGTAATGTATTGCAAAAGTTTTGTATTATGTGTCATGATAAACTACTTGGAGTTTTTTTTGGATATTTATATACCTAATGTTTCTTGTATTGCTGCAATGGTTCAGCTGTAAATAGGTTTTCCAAGGAAGACTGTGAAGAACTATGAAGAACAGTTTTGCAAGACGGATTTCAAAGGTTCTAGTTTTGACCTTATTGTGTGACAATGCAATAATAAATATAAAATAGATGCATAGATGCATAGGAACACGACCATCAAGGTTGGTTCTTAAATTACTGAGTGTTACTGTGAGATTCGGAAAGTCTTTGTGTATGTTTGTGAAGAACCTTTAAGATTTTAGATTAATGTTAGGGTTATAGAAAAGAATCAGGAGCTAATGGGAATACAGTACACTGAGAGGATGAGGCATGCGAATGTGAAATACAATAATGTGTGAGTTTCTAGGACTTGGTGAAGCTTTTCGCAACGTTGTTTTTATGATGCAAAAAAAAAGAATACAACATTATTTCCAAGAATGAAGCAGAAGTGGTATAAATTGAAGTTCAGACTGTGAGTGTAGAGCATTGAGAAGAAATGGAAGGCCCCTCAGTCTGGGGTTGATGGGAGTGTTTTGTGACTTTGCTGGGACTCTCCCTGCAGAAAACACCAGATCTGAACCTCTTCATGGGGTTGACTGAATCTTCACAATTTTCCATTCACACATTCCCTGTGGTCTAGGACTTACTTCTGTCTGCCATTTTTACTGTTCACCCTCACCTCCCACACACACACACACACACATTGTGGAGATTTAAAAAAAGTTGTACAAAGCACATGAAAGTGCATGAAGTAGATGAAACAGCACAGCGCTACACACGCAATCAGTGTGCATTCTTTTTCATTTCCCTAAACCTTTTAATTTCCCTAAAACACTCCAGTTCCAGTTTGGAACACTTTCTGCGATGGAAGTAACTTCGTACACTACTCTAGGGGTTCTGCACTAGAACTTGTAGGATTTCCCCCTAAAGAGCCTCAACCACTGAAACCTCTTTACACACTGCTGCTTGACGTTTTGCAGAGGATTGATATACTTGTAAAAATAGTGCTGTATTATTTTCAAGATCTGCTTACTGAATGTTTCTGTGGATGGTTGTTCTATCAAACAACAAAGTAGGCTTCTGTAATGCCTGATATGGAGAGATCACATGAAAGAACCTGTTGTCTGATCAAGGTTAAAGTTAGTATCAGGTTTAGAGTTTGGGGTTGGGCTTAGCAGGTAAGGGTTAGGGCCCTAGGGTTTGGGATAAGGGTGTAGGGGTAAGGGTGATAGTTAGAGCCAGCATTAGGGGATATGTTCAACAAAGGTTCTATTTAGGATTAGATTTAGGGGTTAGGGTTAGGGTAGTAGTAAAATGTTGCCACTGCTGATCGTTGAGAGGGCCTCTAGTTCTTAGTTAATTAGATCATTAATGAGGGCATCTGCATGCAGAAAAAATATATTATCATACGTTTATAGCGTCTAAAAAGGATTTTTGATTGGAATCTTTCTAACGGAAATGACTCTGCTTTGAGGCTTCCCCCACTCTACAAGTACAACCGAAAAAGTCTTGTTTCCTGTTTGTAATAATAAAGAGATAATTCTCTGTTCTGGCCTCTGCTGCACCTTCAGTAGTTCTAATCAATCTCCGGGTGATACATGTGTGTAGGATTTACTCACTTCACATTTCTCAGCGACTTCACAGACAAGACTGAAACGTCTGCAGCAGAGTGATTGCACAGAGGAATGCTATAGTGTGGCTGCCTTCGTGTTTAAAACAACGCTGAGGGTTTGTTTGGGGGGCGTACGGTTTCACTAAACATACAAACATGAAGAAATTCAGAGGGGAAACTCCACCAATTGAGTAAGAAGACATGGGTTTGCGTGAATACCTGAGTGACATTAGGACTGGAAAGCACTCAGTGTCTGTTTACATGCTCCAGGACCTTCCTAGTAACAGTATCCAAGGCACAACGATCATTTAGCGATACTATGACACACCGTGGTGAGGCAAGGGAACACACCCATATGTGTGTGTGTGTGTGTGTGTGTGTGTGTGTGTGTGTGTGTGTGTGTGTGTGTGTGTGTGTGTGTGTGTGTGTGTTGTGTGTGTGTGTGTGTGTGTGTCATAGACCTTTGTTCCTAATGCATTAATGCATTCAAATTCTTCACGTGTCTCAGGATACACCTCTGAGTACCACGTCACCAACAAGCCATCTAAACTTTCACCTCATTCAGCGCCTGTTTGAGGAATGTTTGTAAAGTTCATACAGCATTTCAACAATAACGTTAGTAGAACATTTCATGTACCTTCACATTATTAAAAAAAGTGTAGTAAATTCGTGGCGTTCTAAAAGTATGGCATAAAAATATATTTTAGACAACAAACTTGTAACAGAGCATCCAATGCTCGACAACGCAGCAACTCTCCTGGCAGCAAAACGCTATTAGATAGATCACAGCCTTACATTGAAGTTCATCATTAGAACATTTCACACCATTCACATCTAACAGAGAGCTGTGTTAGCAGAACATAATGCTATGACTGGATCTGAAAACCTCCTCAGAAGTTCTAGAGCACTGATTTATTGAATCAAACATTTGTAGAACATATTAGAAAAACATTCTGCTAAACAAAACGCTATTTGTAAAGCACTCCTTACAATAAACATTGTTCCAAGCAGAGATAAATATATTATGAATATACATTTTATGGTGAGAAGTTTGTTCCTAATGAGTGAGCCAGAGTTGACCGTAACAAGGGGGAAAAAACTCCCTCAGATGGTTATGAGGAACAAACATTGAGAGGAACCAGACTCAAAGCGGAACCTCAACCTGAAACCGAATGTCAATTCGATCATAGATCCAACATTGTTCGTATAATCAGCTGTTCACTGATTCTCATTTTCATGCCTTTTTGGAGTTTATCCATCACATGGATATTTGTGGAGTCCAGTATAAATTATTCACGAGGTTGTAATGTTTATGTCTTAAAGACTTTAAACAAATTTCTTCTTGTAAACATTGTCTATTTACTGTAATGACCAAACGACTACAAATAAAACCTGACAGATGGAATGGAAAAAAGATACGAGAGTTCATTGAAATCCGAACCCTTCAAGGGGGCTTATAAATAAATTGTAAGGGGACATAAAAAGACAAGAAATTCCTAGATGCGTATGCTGGCAGTAAAATTTGGTTTGTGACGTCCAGAGTCTCCAGCAGTCTTCAAATGACGTTTAAAGAACTTCCTCTTCCAGAGGTTTTTAAATCAGAACTTCTTCATTTAAAAATAGAAAAAAAAATCCATATTGTAAATATCTTGATCTTAAAGCAGGCAGTAACACAGATTTGCTTCACGACGTTATTAGAACATCCTTGACCTGGCACTGTTCTGACCTGGCTGATAACAGTGGCCTAGCATCTAGAACTTTCTCAGAATGTTTCTTGCAACCAAAAATTCCTTCATGTTAGTAGAACATTACTAATGTAAAATTCACATATGGGGAGATAAAACTGTTGCCATTGCGTTGGTGTTGTGTGAGGTTTATCTGAATGGCAGACGCCCTTATCCATATCGACTTACAACTGAACAGTTGAGGATTAAGGGCCTTGCTCAAGGGCCCACTACTGGCAGCTTGGTGGTGGTGGGATTTGAACTTGCTACCTTCTGGTCCAGAACCACTGACCCACCAAATGAAATCCTAGTTTTAAAAACAATAACACAAATGTCAAAACTTTTACTCTTGACGGTGTGGAGGAATTAGAGGTGGATGGAGTTCTCTTTAAGTGGAGATCACACTATGCAGCTGAAGATGTTCTCTATATGAACAGCGTGAGGATCCATGTGTGTACAGATTTGGTGGAGGTTCCCTGTCTTGGACGGTAATTAATGTAAGCAGTCTGCTACAATGGCTACAGCTACAATTTAGATTCAATTGTTATTGTCACGTGCACATTTATACAGTGTTACACTTTAATGTATATCAGTAAACAGTTTATCTCCTCAACAATGATATATTTCATAAAATGTATTGTGTTTAGCGGAAGACATGAAACTACAGGGAAAATAAGTGATAGTCTCAGCCGTCAGCAGTGTTGGGAAGGTCATTTTGGAAATGTAATAGATTGCAGATTACAAATGACCCTATTCAAAATGTAATTGACAAAATGTAATTGAATGTAACTGATTACATTTTATTACTTTTTGATTACTTTCATTGTCCACTAGGTGGCATTTACTGTAATTAACATTCTAAGGAAAAACAATTTCAAACCCTCGGAAGAATATAAAAGGAGATTTTTCAAAATTGAGCTTCATAAGAATCAAATTATTTTGATTATTTGGGGGGGGGGTGCGGGCGGGATAAATTTTGTGTGTGTGTGGGGGGGGTGTTGTGGGCTTCGGTCTATGGGATTTGTAATCTTTGACATTTTCATAAGTAACTAATTTGATTGCAAATTATTTCTTCTTTGTTACTGTTACATTAATTAAATTAAATTGTGTAACACCATTACATGTAAATAGTTATTCCCCAACACTGGCCGTCAGACAGTAACTGAAACGATTCCTGATGTATAGTTCCTCTAACCCTGAGAGGAGTCAAGCAGTGATTAAATGTACGTTTTATCTTTAGTATGGGTTCACGCTTTTGAGTTCTGTTCTTCTCAAGGTTTCTTCCAGATGAAGTCTCAGCAAATAGAATTGAATAGTCTTTATTTGTCACATATACATTACAGCACAGTGAAAGTGTTTCTTCACATATCCCAGCTTGATTGGAAGCACAGTGTCATCCGTGGTACAGCGCCCCTGGAGAACAGAGGGTTAGGGGCCTTGCTCAAGGACCCAAGGGTGGCAGATTGGCAATACAGGTGATTGAACCCCCGACCTTCCGATCAGTAGCCCAGCACCACTGACAACATGACAACATCTAATTCAACGTCTAATTCAGCGGTAATGGACCATCTGATTTATATTTCTGATGCTAAAATATATATATATATATGTCTCGTATTTCTCTAAAGCTATTATGAGACAATGTACAGTGCAGTGGAAAGTACCGTGCTGTGCTATTCCTGTCTCCGGATCGACTTTATGAATGCACTGTACATTAAAAGTGCTATCAAATGAATTTAAAAAGAATTGCAATGTGAAGGGGGGCACAGTGGTTTAGTGTTAACACATTCGTCTCACACCTCCAGGGTTGGGGGGTTTGATTCGCGCCTCCGCCATTTGTGTGTAGAGTTTGCATGTTCTCCCCATGCCTCAGGGGGTTTTTCTCCGGGTTCTCTGGTTTCCCCCCGGGCACAAAACATGCATGGTATGTTGATTGGCACTTGGGAAAATTGTCCCTTGTGTATGAATGTGTGTGTGTGTGTGTGAGTGCCCTGTTATGGGTTGGCATTCCTGCCTTGATGCCCGAAGATGCCTGAGATAGGCACAGGCTCCCCATAACTCGACTGAAGAACAGATAAAGCGGTAGAAGATGAAAGAATGAATGAATGAAAAGTGATGTGAATTAATGACAGTTTGGCTCATGCATCCATTCTTCCAGACCATCACATTGGTGATTTCTACAATTAAAAACACAGCACCAATGTTACAGTTACCTAGCAACACTACATTAAATATATAACATTTTTAACTGTTCTTAATGTATAAATTGTATAATTGTAGGTTATAACTTGTGACCTTAACTCATGACTGTGTGGGTTTTGTGTATGTAGGCTTCTAAGTGTTTTCTAGTTTCTAGTAGCTCGAGACTGTTGCTAAATTTATCATAATGTGGTGAAGCTGTGAAAAGTGTACAGGTGCACACCCCAGGGTAGACCGCTCGATCATGAGGATGATTTTTCATTATTATTCAGTCCAGTTATAGTGTGTGTGTGTGTGGGAGTAACAGAGTGAGGTGTGACAAGAAATGCTTCTCTCCTCTGTAAAGTTCAGACAGTGGGATGTGAATGTAGGTCTGCAGGTTCACACCAGCATGATTCACGTTACACTCGGAACTAATTTCGGACAATTGTGACATTTAATGAACTATATTTTATGAATGGATGTATAGATTGAAATTATTTATATATATATATATATATATATATATATATATATATATATATATATATATATATAAAAAAGACAAATGAACCAAAAAACAAGCTGTAATTTAAAAGCATTATATTAAAAAAAAGCAAAAGAAAGGAAAGAAAGAAAGAGTGAAAGAAAGATTGAGAGCGATCATTGGATTTGGGGAACAAATAAAGAAATTGAAAAGAAAAACACAAATGAGAATAAAAAATTTTCAATAAATGTCTAATGATTAGTTATGTATTTTTTTATATTCTGTGCCTTTATATGTGTAAAATTGCACAAATTCATATGCACATGTATATTCCCACTCAAATATTCCAACAATTCTAAAAATTCAAAAAGCCAAAATATTGTGCAACCCACAGAGGAAATCCCGATACACCCAGACAAAATTGTGAAATCGTAATCCACGAGTGTCTCTCATGAGGAGTTTCTGAAGAGATCTGTCTGTCGGCCCAGACGCAGTCACACTACAACAGCATATGATATTACAACAGGAGAATGCTTTACAGCGCCTGGACTGGTCGATCCTGATTGGCTTGCTGTACAGCTCTAATCCTGACCCTATTAAACACCTTTTAGATGAAAATGAAAGCAGACACCCACGCCTCTTCAACTCCCAATCTACACTAAATCTAGTGGAACTAGTGGATCTAGTGAATCTAGTAAATCTAGTGGAACTTCCTAATATTGTGACCTGTGACATTTAAAATGAAGCTCATAGCAATCTTATAGTCCCCCTGACCTTCACATTCTCTCCATCTAAATCCAGGTGGGATGGTTTGGGATGAGGTGGAAATATCTGGGAATACCTAAAGAGTGTCTGAAAACCATTCCAGGTGACGACCCCATAACACTGACTCCTGTGATGTTTTTCATAGTTTGTATTCATGTAAAATAATGAAAAAAAAAATAATAAAATATAAAGAATAACAAATGGTGTGGTTAAATCTTTGTCTGTTTTTTTTTTTACATATGTCAGATATTATGTATATATTGTAATAATGTATTTATATCTGTAAATATTGACTAATTTCTGTGTATATCGTTGCTTAATGTGGCTTAATTTGGACTCCGATATGTAAATTATTTTCCCTATGAATGTTTGACCGTTAACGCCTCAATGGCGCCCTCTAGCAACGGTTTTAGGTAATACTCTGTATAAAATCGGCACCAAGAGTGCATAGTTAAATGTTTTATTTTATTTTATTTAAGCTAGTATTTGTTAACATTATATTCATTAATGTCCACATATTGTCCACAAAAAAAACTTTTATATAACTTTATTAGTTTATAACTGATAATCTCTACTCTAGTTACTATCCGGGCCAGTGGCGCAATGGATAACGCGTCTGACTACGGATCAGAAGATTCTAGGTTCGACTCCTGGCTGGCTCGAATTTTTCAATTTACTTTTATTTAACTAAAATGATCCTACTTTGAAATATCTTTTGGTCGTTTTAATCTTTTATTACGCTAAGTCAATACCATAAAGGGCATTAATATAAATCTATCAATTTCCCCCTATAATTAAGCCTTATTAGCATTATTAGATTCATCTGCCCAAACATCAGGTTTATAATAAACTCTTATATTATTACATATACATTTCATGTTAAAATAAAAAAAAAGCTTTTTCTATATTTGTACATTTTCTGCTACTGTACCAAATTCGCATAGATAGGGATATATTAATATCATATTTTATATGTAAATATTAATATGTAAAAAAAATTATATAAATAAATATATATATATAT
>JACRUU010000007.1:32828266-32858266 GCA_030449085.1 Kryptopterus vitreolus | reverse complement strand
GTCCTTTCGGTCATGACCCACAGCTCATGGCCATAGGTGAGAGTAGGAACGTAGATCGACCAGTAAATTGAGAGCTTTGCCTTTTGGCTCAGCTCCCTCTTCACTATGACGGACCGGTACATCGACCGCATTACTGCAGAGGCTGCACCGATCCGCCTGTCGATCTCCCGTTCCATCCTCCCCTCACTCGTGAACGAGACCCCAAGATACTTGAACTCCTCCACTTGGGGAAGGAGCTCTCCACCAACCTGAAGTGGGCTAACCACCTTTTTGCGGCTAAGGACCATGGCCTCGGACTTGGAGGTGCTGATCTTCATCCCAGCTGCTTCACACTCGGCTGCAAACCTTCCCAGTGCATGCTGAAGGTCTTGGCCTGATGGAGCCAACAGAACAACATCATCGGCAAAAAGCAGAGACGAGATCCTGTGGTCCCCAAACCAGACTCCCTCCAGCCCCTGGCTGCTCCTAGAAATTCTGTCCATAAAAATAATGAACAGAACCGGTGACAAAGGGCAGCCTTGCCGGAGTCCAACATGCACCGGAAATAGGTCTGACTTACTGCCGGCAATGCGAACCAAACTCCTGCTCCGTGCATACAGAGACCGAGCTCGGACCCCATACTCCCGGAGCACCCCCCACAGAGTGCAGCGAGGGACACGGTCGAATGCCTTCTCCAAATCCACAAAGCACATGTGGACCGGTTGGGCAAACTCCCATGATCCCTCCATCACCCTGTAGAGGGTATAGAGATGGTCCAGTGTTCCACGGCCAGGTCGAAAACCGCATTGTTCCTCCTGAATCCGGGGTTCGACTAAAGGCCGAATTCTCCTCTCCAGTACCCTGGCATAGACTTTCCCAGGAAGGCTGAGGAGTGTGATCCCCCTATAGTTGGAGCACACCCTCCGGTCCCCTTTCTTAAAAAGAGGAACCACCACCCCGGTCTGCCAATCCAGAGGCACCGTCCCCAGCTGCCACGCGATGTTGCAGAGGCGTGTCAGCCAAGACAGCCCCACAACATCCAGAGACTTCAGGTACTCAGGGCGGATCTCATCCACCCCCGCTGCTCTGCCACCGAGAAGCTTCTCAACTACCTCGGTGACCTTCAGCTTGGGTGATAGATGACGCCACCTCTGAGCCCATGGCCTCTGCTTCCTCATCGGAAGGCATGACTCCGGGGTTGAGGAGATCCTCAAAGTATTCCTTCCACCGTCCGATGATGTCCCCAGTTGAAGTCAACAGATCCCCACCTCCACTGTAGACAGTTTTGGCAGGGCACTGCTTCCCCCTTCTGATATGTCGGACGGTTTGCCAGAACTTCTTTGAGGCCGACCGATAGTCCCTCTCCATGGCCTCTCCGAACTCCTCCCATACCCGAGATTTTGCCTCAACAACCACCCGGGCCGCAGCCCGCTTGGCCTGACGGTACCCATCAGCTGCCTCAGGGGTCCCGAGAGCCAACCAGGCTCGGAAGGACTCCTTCTTCAGCTTGACGGCATCCCTTACTTCCGGAGACCACCACCGGGTTCTGGGATTACCGCCGCGACAGGCACCTGAGACCTTGCGGCCGCAGCTCAGAATGGCTGCATCGAACAATGGAGGTGGAGAACATGGTCCACTCAGACTCAATGTCTCCAACCTCCCTCGGGATCTGGTTGAAGCTCTGCCGGAGGTGGGAGTTAAAGATGTCTCTGACAGGGGGTTCTGCTAGGCGTTCCCAGCACACCCTCACAATGCGTTTGGGTCTGCCGGGTCTGTCCAGCTTCCTTCCCCGCCATCGAATCCAGCTCACCACCAGGTGGTGATCAGTTGACAGCTCCGCCCCTCTCTTCACCCGAGTGTCCAAAACACACGGACGGAGGTCAGATGAGACAACCACAAGGTCCAAACTCCACAACTCCAAACACCAAAAAAATCTCCACATCAATATCTCCACAGAAAACCTTCCACACACACCACACCATCAATACCACACAAATCAAACAAAAACCCTCCAACACGCCACACAAAAATCCTCCACACCATCTCCACAGAAAAACCTCCACGTACCACACAAAAATACTCCACACCATTATCTCCACAGAAAACCTTCCATGCCAGCATCTCCACAGAAAACCCTCCAAATCTCCACACAATATCCTCCGCACCATTATCGCCACAGAAAAACCTCCACAAGACGACAGAAAATACCTCCACAACTCTGAACACCAAAAAAACCTCCACATCAATATCTCCACAGAAAACCTTCCAAGCACACACACACCATCTCCATACCACACAAAAAAACCTTCCAACACGCCACACAAAAATCCTCTACACCATCATCTCCACAGAAAAACCTCCACGTACCACACAAAAATCCTCCACACCATCATCTCCACAGAAAAACCTCCACGTACCACACAAAAATCCTCCACACCATCTCCACAGAAAAACCTCCACGTACCACACAAAAATCCTCCACACCATCTCCACAGAAAAACCTCCACGTACCACACAAAAATTCTCCACACCATTATCTGCACAGAAAAACCTCCACGTACCACACAAAAATCCTCCACACCATTATCTGCACAGAAAAACCTCCACGTACCACACAAAAATCCCACACCATTATCTGCACAAAAAACCTCCCACCAGCACAGAAAAACCTCCACCAAAAATCCTCCACCCCATCTCTCCACAGAAAAACCTCCACGTACACACAAAAATACTCCACAAAAATCCATCACACAAAAATCTCCACAGAAAAACCCCCACGTACCACACAAAAATCCTCCACACCATCATCTCCACAGAAAAACCTCCACGTACCACACAAAAATTCTCCACACCATTATCTCCACAGAAAAACCTCCACGTACCACACAAAAATCCTCCACACCATCATCTCCACAGAAAAACCCCCACGTACCACACAAAAATCCTCCACACCATCATCTCCACAGAAAAACCTCCACGTATACTCCACACCATCATCTCCACAGAAAAATCCCTCCACGTCCACACAAAAATTCCTCCACACCAAATTCCACACAAATCTCCACAGAAAAACCTCCACGTACCCACACAAAAATTCTCTCCACAACTCCACCTACATCATTATCTCCACAGAAAACCTCCACACCACACCACACCAACAAAAAAAAAACCTCCACACCCACAAAAATCCTCCACACCATCATCTCCACAGAAAAACCTCCACGTACCACACAAAAATCCTCCACACCATCCCCGTAACAAATCTCCCAAAAACCTCCACGTACCACACAAAAATCCTCCACACAACAAAAAAACAACCTCCTCCACACAAACACCACGTACCACACAAAAATCCTCCACACCATCATATCCACAGAAAAACCTCCACGTACCACACAAAAATCCTCCACACTATCTCCACAGAAAAACCTCCACGTACCACACAAAAATCCTCCACACCATCATCTCCACAGAAAAACCCCACGTACCACGTCACACAAAATCCTCCACACCATTATCTCCACAGAAAAACCTCCACGTACCACACAAAAATCCTCCACACCATTATCTCCACAGAAAACCTTCCATGCCAGCATCTCCACAGAAAACCCTCCAAATCTCCACACAATATCCTCCGCACCATTATCGCCACAGAAAAACCTCCACAAGACGACAGAAAATACCTCCACAACTCTGAACACCAAAAAAACCTCCACATCAATATCTCCACAGAAAACCTTCCAAACACACCACACCATCTCCATACCACACAAAAAAACCTTCCAACACGCCACACAAAAATCCTCCACACCATCATCTCCACAGAAAAACCTCCACGTACCACACAAAAATCCTCCACACCATCATCTCCACAGAAAAACCTCCACGTACCACACAAAAATCCTCCACACCATCATCTCCACAGAAAAACCTCCACGTACCACACAAAAATCCTCCACACCATCATTTCCACAGAAAAACCTCCACGTACCACACAAAAATCCTCCACACCATCATCTCCACAGAAAAACCTCCACGTACCACACAAAATTCTCCACACCATCTCTCCACAGAAAAACCTCACAAAAACGTACCACACAAAAATCCTCAACACTCCATTACACCTCCACAGAAAAACCTCCACGTACCACACAAAAATCCTCCACACCATACCGGTCCACGTACCACACAAAAATCCTCCACAGAAAACCTTCCATGCCAGCATCCACACAACACTCCACATAAAATCCGCAGCAATCCCTCCACGTCCACACAGAAAAATCCACCACAAGACAAACCTTACCACACCTCCAAACACACCATCTCCACACAAAAAAGAACCGTCCAGTCCACACAATATCCTCCACAAACTCTGAAAAACCTCCACACCAGGAAAAACCTCCACACACACAAAAATCCCACAGAAAACTCCTCCAAAAATCCTCCACCATCCACCACTCCACAAAAAATCCTCCACATCACAGAAAAACCTCCACGTACCACACAAAAATCCTCCACACCATCATCTCCACAGAAAAACCTCCACGTACCACACAAAAATTCTCCACACCACACCATATCTGAAAAACCTCCACACACCACACACAAAATCCACCACAAAAACTCAAAAAAACCTCCTCCACTCACATCTGCACAAACCTCCAAAAAAAAATCCTCTCACAGAAAAACCTCCACGTACCACACAAAAATCCTCCACACCATTATCTCCACAGAAAACCTTCCATGCCAGCATCTCCACATAAAATCCTCCGCACCATTATAGCCACAGAAAAACCTCCACACACCACGACACAAAAAACCTCCACCACTCCAAACACCAAAAAAATCTCCACATCAATATCTCCACAGAAAACCTTCCACACACACCACACCATCAATACCACACAAAAAAAACAAACCAAAATCAAACAAAAACCCTCCAACACGCCACACAAAACTCCTCCACATCATCATCTCCACAGAAAAACCTCCACTCACACCACACAAAACATCTACACACACCACACGTACCTTATCGTACTGACACACAACAACGTTCTCTGTGTCGAACAGTTCCTGATCCTCCTCATCGCTCACGTCATCTCCACTGTTCAGAGGCTCCTAAGAGAACAGAGAGTGAGATCAATACATTATACAAATCTTTATATTTGTGTCTCTCTCTCTCTCTCACACACACACACACCTCCTCGACTTGTCCGTCCTCTCCTCCGTCTTTGTCCTTGTCCTCATCTTCATCCTCGTCGTATTCGTCCTCCTCATCTTCATCCTCATCCTCCTCAGACGACGTGTCCCCGGCTCCGTCCACCTGGAGCATCATGGGAGCTTGTGGTTGCTGCTGCTGAGGCTGTGCTGCTTGTTGTGCCGTTTGTGGTTGCTGTGGAGTTTGTGTGTGTGTTTGGGGTTGTGTGGTTGTTTGGGTCTGTCCTTGAGCCATGGCTGCCTGCATCACCTGGGCACATACGCAACCCTGATTGGTCAATTCATAACTTTAATGATAAACAAATAAAAGGGGTTATTCTAACAAAAAATAGAATATTTAATTAGATGAAATAAATAAGTTCGCTGAGGAAACCTGAGGGCTCTGCTGAACTTTATTTTGTGTGAGGACGATCTGCTGGGGCTGAATGATCACACCGGTCTGCTGAGAAAGACTACCCTGGAGAGGAGTCAACACCTACACACACACGCACACACGCACACACTTAACCACATACTATGATAACGATTTTCCTATACAGTCAATTAAACTCAGAATTTAATCACTAGTATGTGTGTGTGTGTGTGTGTGTGTGTGTGTACCTGCTGTATAACAGGAGCCTGAACTCCACCAGTCTGTATCTGTGGCAGGACCTGTTGCTGCACCATGATCTGCTGCTGAGGCTGAATGATGTACTGAGCTCCATTAGGAGCTCTCACCACCTGCAGGATCTGACCTGAACATACACACACATGATTGAGATAAATAAAAATACCCCCCCCAAAACAAACAGAACCAAAGCTTACAATTAAAATCTGAACACTTGCTCAGTTTCACCCCCTAGTGTACAACATTTTTTACATAAAATAAATATTCAAGCATTATCAATTGCATGATTAACTCGTGATCATTTTTATTTCTTCTAAAATGTACCATAAATTCAAACTTACATTTTTAAACTTTTGAAAACTTTTTAAAAATCAATTTTTGTAACAGATAACTTTTTTTAATGTATAAATTGATATATTACACACCTAATTTTATTTTTTGAGAAGTTTTTATTGTTATATGTTAGATATTTTTTAAATGGTTGTTTTAATTGTTAATATACGATGCTTAGCGATTTAAGAATTATGTCTGGGTTGCTGTCACTCTGGGTTAATGCTGAGATGATCTGGGACAGTCACAGACTTAGGTTTCTTTATTCATTTCTTCTTTTTATTCGTCCAAATGCCCACTCTCATTAATTTTCCAACACAATGCAGACAACAACAAAAATTCCTGTGCAATCTTTTAAGCTTTGACACTGGAGACTCCTTCCATAAACATGTCACAAATGTGACAATGTGAACAAGACCATTGGACCACTACTGACCTTGATTAGTGATGAGTTGTTGGTATGGACCGACACCGGTGGGCAACGCCAAAGTTGCTGCGGTGGCAGCAGCACTCTATACACACAGGCAAGCACACAACTGATTACAACCAGACCTGCTTATATCCATCATTAACTATACACAGGTGTGTGGTGTCCTCACCATGCCGGTAGTGCTCATGTGCTGCAGCATTTTGTCCTGTAGAATCACCTGCTGTGTTGGTGCTGAACAAATAAACAAACAAATAAACAAAATCCATTAATAATTACAAGGAATTTACAAGAAATTTAAAACAATAAATATATTTTATACTATTACTATAGTAAAATAAAACTCAATAAGTATATACAATATTTAAAGATGTACTCAAAAAATAAACAAATCATTTGAAGGTTGATCAAAGAAAACACCAATATCTTTTCTTGGTGAACAATCAGGAGGGGGAAAAAATCTATAATAAATATTATATTAATATAATTAAATATAATAACTAAATACAATTTTAAAAGGCTATGAATAAAAGCTCTGAATGAAATAGGTTCAGACCTGGTTGTTGTGTAGAAAGGAGAACCTGTTGAGGTTGTGTGGTTTGTTGGGGCTGTTGGACCTGTGGCACCTGCGTCTGTGGAGCCTGATGAGCCTGCTGCTCATCCGAGTGGAAACCGTCCACGGCCTTCGACTGCATCAGTTTGCTCTCCCACAGCTTTCAGAGGGAAATATATAAATCATCAACTGGTGGTCCTCCTTCATCAATAACTACTTCAGAGATCAAATGTTTTAGTCAGGTTCCTCAATCTTCTGGGTGGATGTGACTAGTATAGCAGTTGTTTGAGATAATTGCACAAACTCTTTTAGAAGCCGTGATCTGCAACGCTATGATTGGCTGGTCAATTATAGAGCAAGAGCTCAAAGATTATGAAGAATTTGAAAACATTGTAAACTCAAGTCAAGAGGTTTTATTGTTATTACAACTATATATATATATATATATATATATATATATATATATATATATATATATATATATATATATATATATATATATATATATATATATATATATATCTCTACGCAGTACATAGTGAAATGAGACGTTTCTCCAGAGCCTTGGTGCTGCATAAAAACATATAACTCAACATAGAGCTACAAGAACACAAGGCTGAGGACCAGACTAAGTTTGTCCTAGCCACATAAAGTGCATTGTGTGCAATTTGGTGCAAACAGCGTAAAAACAGAACAGACAGTATTTGACAACCCGTAAGTGTGAAGTAGTGCAATATTCCTGCGAAAGCGAACATTTTTGAACTATTTTACAAACTAATAAAAGTGAAATGTGCAAAAATGTGCATGTAAACAGTAACACTGTCTGTGAGAGCAGTATATACAATAAGCATGTAAAGACCAGTAATGAGGCAGATAGATAAAGCAGTGGAATGCTGTGTGTATGGTGTGTGAGTGTGTCCAGTTCCAGTTTAGTTCTGCATATTGAGAAACCTGATGGCTTGAGGGAAAAAAAAACTCAACTCCAGGAAAAAACTCCATTTCATAAAGTCAGAATCAGTATTACTAAACCTGTATTAGATATATTAATATTACAATCCAACAAATCAATGAGCATGTTCCAACACAAACACAACATCTTTCTAAAAGTAATCTCTCTTGCAGCCCCGAATGATCTGCTGAGTGTTAAAAAGAAGCTCTCCCTGTTATTGAAGTGAAAGACGTGAAGTGTAACTTCTTTCTTACTGTACGTTTCTGGGATCAGTAGTTTTTCATTTTTATTTTTCACTTGTTACATTTTTACACAAAAATCCGTACTTTCGACTTTTTTTAAATTTTACTTTTAATCTATTTGGTGAATATTGTTTCTTCTCATTGCGCCTTATCCATTGTGACGTACAAAAAAGTGCTTTAAGTCTCCAAATATAAATAAATTAACACTGGTTAGACTGATTACCAACTTAAAACAAAAACAGTTTTGTTTTCCTGTCATTGCACTGCTTTTTCAATCTACCGCTGGTATATTATTACACCCCAGACCTAGGCTTGTTTACAGGAAGGTAACAGGAAGTCTGTGTAACGAGGATGAGACAGAGGGAGACAGTAAGTGAGAAGTGAGACATTCCTGATCATCACCTGGTGGATGTTCAGCCTGGATACAGTCATTAGGGAACTTATTCCAATTTTAACAGAGACTTTAAAACATGAGCATTTATACTTCTAGTGGAGTGAAGGATGTGTGGACTTTTACCATCTCTCCCTATTCTCACTCTGGTAAATGACTATGACACACTTCCTACATAACCTTCACTTTATAATGCCGATCCTGTGTTATGTAAAATACACCTGATCCGGATTTAGATTTACCCTATTGTGATAACTCTGGATGAACCTCAAAGATCTGACCAAATAATCTGGAAAATTTGGATAACTCAATAAACCAGGTTTGAACAACAGATTTATTTGTCTGCTGCTTGTTTGATACAGTTTTATTACGGTGGAAATGCTTTTAATTTCATATACCGTGACTTTAAGGTGGAGGACAACTCACATCCTACTCCTTATATCTCCCGAGTGTGTGTGACAAACAAATGACTACTAATAAGACAAATAAAATCACACATCATCCATCTAGGAATTAAGAGTACTATATAGAACCTTACATTATTCCTAGGATTATTAAGTTCGGTTATTGGACGGTCAAACGGGTATTATTCCTACACAAGTCGGTGTTAGTGACACTAATCTTCATGTCCATTTATCGTGATCGCTCGTTTCGTTCTCCTGACTTCCTGAACATTTGCCCTTTTATGGAGTTTTGTTGGCATCGCTAAATACTAATGAGCAGCAATTTTTCATTAACAGTCGATCAACATTCAGGCACAAGCAGAAGTGAACAATATTTTAAACATATATACACCGTATGGCCAAAAGTTTGTGGACACCTGTGAGATTTCTGAACATCTCTTTTTAGTAAAGCGATGTAGGTGAAGATGAATTCACTCATCGTCAGAAGTATTTAATATGTTTGGAGCTGTATCGCAGAAGATCTGTAAATCCAGCATATGAGAAGCAGAAGTTCATGGAGCATGCTTGATACTGTATTGTCTTGGATTCAGGTTTTAAAATCTCATGCTACCGCATACAAAGACACACAAGCGGGTCTCTACCTTCATGTTATCAGTATGTAAAGGAAACCCAGGTGTCACAAAACTTTTGAACCTTGTTTATGCACAACTTTAGGTTGAAAGTATAAAATCGCAACATTACTGTTTTGAGTTCCATGAGAACCTGTTCGTCCACGCCTTCGTCCAGGAAGAGTTCTCGGACTTCGCTAATCACATCCTCCATCACAGTTTTATAGAGTTTAGGCTGAAACGCAAATGACAGATGAACATTATAAAACTGCTGAAAACTTAAAAAAACATTTTTTTTAAGTAAATAAAGAAAACCCACGGCGCCGTCTAGTATTCTGGATTATGATTGGTCGGGGGTGGTTCTGTACCAGCAGCTCTGATATACCCAGCAAAGTTTTTTTTTTTTACATGAAAATTCAGATGTCCACACGCATTAGATTTCTCTTTAGCATGAACTCGTTCACGTTTTCAACTTGCGCAAATAAGGTTTGCCACATTGCCACACAAAGATGTAATTTTGCACGGACACACAAGACTCCCGGGAAGATGAGAAGACATTTAGGCGTGCATATAGGTTTGTGTAGCTTTGTTTTTATAAACCCAGCACCTATACTGGGAAACTAATCAAGTTAAACCTTGATTATCTTCATACACACAATTTGCCTATCATCTACCTATTACATCATTTAGCTCAGAACGGACACATATCCTTTGCGACTATATTTTTAAAAAAATTTGGTAAAGTTAATTCAAACGTTTATGCATGTCCATTCTTTTTTTTCCCTGACATGAACCGACACTTTGCACAAGCTGCATAAGCATTGCATTTGCCCACTTGTGCAGAGATTTGCCATTACAGCGCTCCAATTTACACCCAGAAACTATAGAATAGCGAGGAGGAAACCTGTAAACACCTGATGGACACCGTTGCATCAATTTTCATTTTATTTCCTCCAATAAAAACGCTTAAACATAATAATGGGGGGGGGGGGGGGGGGGCGTGAATAAAACATGGAAGCCCTGAACTTATACAACACGCACTGTTTACAACCCTGTGGTGGGGGTGCGCGCGCTTGCCCTCTATTTAAAGCGCATGCATAAGGGTGGGGGGGTTGTGTTCTATGGCGCGTGAGGCGTGACGTGGCGCGCGCTACTCCTTCCCATCTTCCCGGAGTCTATATTAGAGCGCGTGGATGTGTATAAAAGCAGCCTGCGGAAAGGAGGACACACACACACACGCACGCGCTTACGCACACTCACTCTCGCTCCCTCACACTCACGATAACGTTTTTATTATATATATGTATATATATATTTTTTTTTTAACAAAAAAAATCTGATATTTTGTCTGCGTTCAAGGAGAACAAACATGGCGGCGGTTCAGTCGCCACACAAACCACCATAATGGCGCAGCGAATGTTTCCCTCTTTCACTCGGGTTCTAATACTTGGTACAAATTCATAGAAATATATATTGTATAAGACGTTTATTTATTATATATATATATATAATATATATATATATATATATATATATATATATACTATCTATATTAAAAGGAAGGTCGGTTAAATAGCACTAATAACTATTTAGGCGACAGAGCCTAATATCTCCGCAAATCTATCCGCTTTCTGAAAAAAATAAAACAAACAAAAACAAAACACACACTACATTTAACTCCTAAATTTGGCTACAGAAAGAGTTAAAGTTAAAAGTCGATCAAATCGGGTATTGTATCCACACTTGAGACGCGGTAAGACTACATGGAGATCCGCTTCACAGCTGCTTGTCTCCAGAAACACGCTTAAAATGGCCGAGTCCGTGAATAAAAGCCAAGCTGGATTTATTTAATAGATTAATATTAATATTAATGGGAATACCAAGAGCTTGTTTTGAGAGACAGAGAGAAAGAGAGATAGAGAGAGAAAAAAAAGAAATCCCTCTCTTTGAGTTATCTGACTACCACACCGGCAATGCTTTGACCGTGAATTATGGCTTGTTTGGTTGATTTTTTGTTGTTGTTGTTGTCTTTGAATTCAGCGCCGTGAGTCTGAGATCAGGGTCCTTACCACTGGGTTCGAGTTGGCCGAGCTCGCCATTTTAACTAAAAAACAAAACAAAACAACCAGTTTAAGACCTAGCTAAAAAAATCTAAAAAAAAAAAAAAAGTTCGGAGACAAGAGGAAAAATAAATAAATAAATAGACACCCAGCTGTGTTTTCTTTTTTCAAGTTTCTCTCTGTCACGATCTAATACACTAATAACTAATAATAATAATAGTAATAGTAGTAGTTTAGCCCGGTCCCGGCGCTGCTCGGTCCCAGCCGTCCTGCTCCCGTCGCCGTTCCGCCTTTATATACCGACCTGAGGATGCGCGAGACCATAGGGCACGGGCAGCAAAGCGGGCTTTACGCCAAATATCGCGAGAATTCCGAAGCCACGCGAGTCGCCTTCTTCCGCAGTAACCGCCTCCACCGCTGAACCCCCGCCTCAGCTCCCGCGTTACTATTGGTTGAGGATGCCCCATCCCTAATCTACCATTGGCTACCGGTGTATCTGCTCCACAAAGATGTTCGGTTATTGGACGGTCAAACGGGTAGGCGTTTACGCCAAAGTAGTAAGCGTATGAATAATAATAATAAAAACAATAATAATAATAATAATAATATTATTATTATTATTATTAAAAATATTTTACCGTGATTCAATCCGCACTTTTATATCTATTCTAAATGTAGCTTTTTTAATACTTCTATTCGACTTGACAATGATGCTGTATATATATATATATATATATATATATATATATATATATATATATATATTATATATATATATATATATATATATATATATATATATATATATATTATTTATTATTTATAATTTTTTTTTTTTTTTAATGAATCTCAGAATAAAGCATGATGGAAAAATATTCGTGTAATGATGTGTAAAGTAATGATGGCGTTTTAATTTATGAAACATTAAACGATTCATTATTGTTAATGTAAGAATCTGCCTATAATGTGGTAATTATGTAAAATGCTCATATGCTGAAACATATTTTCCTATAAGGAATCATGTAAACTAGGATAATGTGTTCCAAACCAACAAAACTACTTCATATAAAATAAAAGTAAAGTGCAATAACCAGTAATACATTATAATATATATTATATATATATATTTAGTTTGTTGCAACTAAATGTGGCACCATGACTAATTTATTGCAGCACCTCAGAAAGAACCATGTTGATGAATGAGAAGGCCTCAGGAGCTCAGCAAGCCCAAAACACCAGATAAAATCAGGTAAAAACGCGCTTTCACAGTGTATCCATAAAAAAATCTAATTTTGTCTTTAAAAATTTGGATATTCAATTTATTTGACATATCACCCAGCTCTAGAATAATACAATTATTATTGATGTTGACTTCATTAGAAACAAGTAAACATGATCTTTACTGTCCCGTTGACAAGACTGGAGGCCAACTTGAGGGAGATGTGGAGGAGGAGAAGGGGAGAATCATTTTTTGGAAGGAGTCTCCTTCCATTTTGATTTTTGGATGACTGTCACACAAATCATTGCTTTCACTACACTTCTGTTTTTGTTTTTTATTTACTTTTTATTCATTTGGTTAACACTGCTTTTCTTCTCAAAATATAATCACAAATTTATCTAGTGACAATTTGTCTGTATGCTTTTTAATATGTGAAGCATATGTGGCATTGTGTTGTAATTAAAAATAATTATCGCTTTTATTGCTGCAACAAACAGATTGAGAGCAAGGACTAATCTTGGATAGATTACTTGAGTGAAAGAACAATACTGTCAGCTTGGCGCACACCTGATTTGATTTGATCTATTTTAAACATTTTTAAAATAGTATTATTAATGATGTTTATATATGCTTCAGAGAATAAACATTAATGACACAGTATACAGTATGCAACAAATATGAATTATTTCACAATCAGTAAATAATGCTTTTATATTTACAGAGACAATTATATTTACAATCCCATAAGCAAGTAGATTCATAATGTTTTGAGGAAGTACATTCATAAATAATCACTTATTGTATTTTCTTAGTGGAAAGTTTACATTAGGTAGTTCAGCAAATGCCAAGATTTAAGCTTTGTTAAAAGATTGCTAGTCGAGGACCAACTTTATATCCATGCTAGGGTCCCTTTTATCTATGTGTCAGTAAAAAAGTAGCATTAAGAATGACGTTGAATGATGTGAAAAAAAAAAAGGCAAGACAGCAAGGCGTCAAACCTTCTGGTCTCTAGTCAGATGTGTCACTGGTCCATGCTGGATTTGTGGGAATTAGAGACACACTCATTTTTAAGACAAGGGGAAAAAAGGAGAAGGAAGACTTCACCTTATTCAACTTTCCCACAGGCAGGAACAGTACTCCTTCGCAGCCGGCAAGGGGGGGGGCTAGAGTGTGAACTACCTGATGAGGCAATAGTGAAAGCCTTTTTGCTGGGATAACAAGATTAATTAATTAATTTAATTATTTATTAGTGGGTTATTTGGACAGACATATGGCTTTCCTTCACAAAGGTGTGCAGCGTTGAGCTTTGTGAATATTAACTGACAAGAACAGTGCTAAACGTGACCAATGACAGACTAAGCTTCCGGAGGTCATACACGGTGCATAGGGCTGTGATAGGCAAGGATCAGGAGGTGATATGGCTTTGCTGGTGAACCTTGAGGCGGCAACACAGCACATTAGTCAGCTTTCCCACTGGCAACTCTAACAAGCTTTTCCAACTTTAACGCAAATTGCAAACCATTTTTGTAAACGCGAGAGGGAAAAGCTCTGTCGTGACCGGGATTCGAACCGGGGTTGCTGCAACTACAACGCAGAGTACTAACCACAATACGATCACGGCACAGTACAGTACACCCTCTCCATCAGCAAGGGCAACATAGAAGTTGGAGCCTCCAGTCCTTGACAACCCAGCAAGGGCACAAGGGAGCCGGAGCATCAACTCCCTGGTGAGGACAAAGTGAAAGCCTTTTGCCTGGGATAGCAAGATTTATTTATTTATTTATTTATTTATTCGTGGGTTATTTGGACGGACATATGTCTTTCCTTCTCAATGGTGTGCAGCATTGAGCTTTGTGAAAGTTAACTGACAAGCAAATTGCTAAACGTGACCAATAGAAGACTAAACTTCCTATGTTGTAAGTGCCATGCGTTGACCCTTATCCATTTTGGGTTTGGAAAGGTCACTCGAGCAAAGAGTGTTTAATTCTAAATGCTTAATTTTTTAATTTAAAAATGCTTAATTCAAGCACCTTCTTGAAGCAAAATGATCACTTCCCATAACAGGAGTCAAACTCAGGCCGCCTAGGTGAGAACCAAGGAATCCTAACTGCTAGACCATACGGGAAATACAAAGCCAAAGAAGCACACATAGGGCTGTGATAGACAAGGACCAGGATGTGATATGGCTTTGCTGGTGAAGCTTGAGGAGGAAAGAAATCACATTAGTCAGCATTCCCATTGGCAGCTCTAACAAGCGTTTCCAACTTTAACGTAAATTGCAAACTATTTTTGTAAACACGAGTGGGAAAAGCTCTGTCTTGACCCGGATTCAAACCGGGGTTGCTGCGGCCACAACGCAGAGTACTTACCACTATACGATCACGGCACGTTACAGTAGAGTACACCATCGCCATCAGCAAGGGCACGTTAGCAGTTGGAGTCCTCCACTCCCTGAGAACCCAGCAAGGGCACAAGGGAGCTGGACCATCAACTCCCTGATGAGGCAACACTGAAAGCCTTTTGCCTGTGATAGCAATATTTATTTATTCGTATTTATTTATTCATGTTATTTATTTATTCATTTATTTATTCATTTATTTATTTATTCATTCATTTATTTATTTGTGGGTTATTTGGACGGACATATGGCTTTCCTTCTCAATGGTGTGCAGCATTGAGCTTTGTGAAAGTTAACTGACAAGCACAGTGCTAAACATGACCAATAACAGACTAAGCTTCCTATGTTGTAAGTGCCATGCTATGACCCTTATCCAATTTGGGTTTGGAGAGGTCACTCGAGCATAGACAATGCTTAATTCAAGCCCCTTCATGAAGCAAAATGACCATTTCCCATACCGGGAGTCGAACCCGGGCCGCCTGGGTGAAAACCAGGAATCCTAACCGCTAGACCATATGGGAAATACACACCATGGGAAATACACAAGCCAAAGAAGCAAAAAGAACCTTTCCCATACCGCCCACATAGGGCTGTGATAGACAAGGACCAGGATGTGATATGGCTTTGCTGGTGAAGCTTGAGGAGGAAAGAAATCACATTAGTCAGCATTTCCCATTGGCAGCTCTAACAAGGGTTTCCAATTTTAACGTAAATTGCAAACTATTTTTGTAAACACGAGTGGGAAAAGCTCTGCCGTGACCCGGATTCGAACCGGGGTTGCTGCGGCCACAACGCAGAGTACTAACCACTATACGATCACGGCACGGTACAGTACACCATCGCCATCAGCAAGGGCACATTAGCAGTTTGGAGTCTCCACTCCCTGAGAACCCAGCAAGGGCACAAGGGAGCTGGACCATCAACTCCCTGATGAGGCAACACTGAAAGCCTTTTGCCTGTGATAGCAAGATTTATTTATTTATTTATTCATTTATTTATTCATTTATTTATTTATTCATTAAGTTTATTCATGTTTATTTATTTATTTATTTATTTATTTATGGGTTATTTGGACGGACATATGGCTTTCCTTCTCAATGGTGTGCAGCATTGAGCTTTGTGAAAGTTAACTGACAAGCACAGTGCTAAACATGACCAATAACAGACTAAGCTTCCTATGTTGTAAGTGCCATGCTATGACCCTTATCCAATTTGGGTTTGGAGAGGTCACTCGAGCATAGACAATGCTTAATTCAAGCCCCTTCATGAAGCAAAATTAGAACCATTTCCCATACCGGGAGTCGAACCCGGGCCGCCTGGGTGAAAACCAGGAATCCTAACCGCTAGACCATATGGGAAATACACAAGCCAAAGATGCCCACATAGGGCTGTGATAGACAAGGACCAGGATGTGATATGGCTTTGCTGGTTAAGCTTGAGGAGGAAAGAAATCACATTAGTCAGCATTTCCCATTGGCAGCTCTAACAAGGGTTTCCAATTTTAACGTAAATTGCAAACTATTTTTGTAAAGACGAGTGGGAAAAGCTCTGCCGTGACCCGGATTCGAACCGGGGTTGCTGCGGCCACAACGCAGAGTACTTACCACTATACGATCACGGCACGGTACAGTACACCATCGCCATCAGCAAGGGCACTTAGCAGTTTGGAGTCTCCACTCCCTGAGAACCCAGCAAGGGCACAAGGGAGCTGGACCATCAACTCCCTGATGAGGCAACACTGAAAGCCTTTTGCCTGTGATAGCAAGATTTATTTATTTATTTATTTATTTATTTATTCATTCATTCATTCATTCATTCATTTGTTTGTTATTCATTCATTCATTCGTTCATTTATTTATTTATTTATTTATTTCGTGGGTTATTTGGACGGCGACATATTGCTTTCCTTCTCAATGGTGTGCAGCATTGAGCTTTGTGAAAGTTAACTGACAAGCACAGTGCTAAACATGACCAATAACAGACTAAGCTTCCTATGTTGTAAGTGCCATGCTATGACCCTTATCCAATTTGGGTTTGGAGAGGTCACTCGAGCATAGACAATGCTTAATTCAAGCCCCTTCATGAAGCAAAAAGAAACCTTTCCCATACCGGGAGTCGAACCCGGGCCGCCTGGGTGAAAACCAGGAATCCTAACCGCTAGACCATATGGGAAATACACAAGCCAACAGATTCAAGCCCCTCATGAAGCAAAAAGCCCTTTATGAAGCAAAAAGAACCTTTCCCATAACGCCCACATAGGGCTGTGATAGACAAGGACCAGGATGTGATATGGCATTGCTGGTGAAGCTTGAGGAGGCAAAAAATCACATTAGTCAGCATTCCCATTGGCAGCTCTAACAAGCGTTTCCAACTTTAACGTAAATTGCAAACTATTTTTGTAAACACGAGTGGGAAAAGCTCTGCCGTGACCCGGATTCGAACCGGGGTTGCTGCGGCCACAACGCAGAGTACTTAACCACTATACGATCACGGCACGGTACAGTACACCATCGCCATCAGCAAGGGCACTTAGCAGTTTGGAGTCTCCACTCCCTGAGAACCCAGCAAGGGCACAAGGGAGCTGGACCATCAACTCCCTGATGAGGCAACACTGAAAGCCTTTTGCCTGTGATAGCAAGATTTATTTATTCATTTATTTATTTATTTATTTATTTATTTATTTCGTTTATTTATTTATTTATTCATTCATGTTTATTTATTTATTCGTGGGTTATTTGGACCCGGACATATTGGCTTTCCTTCTCAATGGTGTGCAGCATTGAGCTTTGTGAAAGTTAACTGACAAGCACAGTGCTAAACATGACCAATAACAGACTAAGCTTCCTATGTTGTAAGTGCCATGCTATGACCCTTATCCAATTTGGGTTTGGAGAGGTCACTCGAGCATAGACAATGCTTAATTCAAGCCCCTTCATGAAGCAAAATTGAGAACCATTTCCCATACCGGGAGTCGAACCCGGGCCGCCTGGGTGAAAACCAGGAATCCTAACCGCTAGACCATATGGGAAATACACAAGCCAAAGAGAGCACTCGAGCATAGACAATGAATTCAAGCCCCTGCCCACATAGGGCTGTGATAGACAAGGACCAGGATGTGATATGGCTTTGCTGGTTAAGCTTGAGGAGGAAAGAAATCACATTAGTCAGCATTCCCATTGGCAGCTCTAACAAGCGTTTCCAACTTTAACGTAAATTGCAAACTATTTTTGTAAACACGAGTGGGAAAAAGCTCTGCCGTGACCCGGATTCGAACCTGGGGTTGTTGCGGGGTTGCTGCGGCCACAACGCAGAGTACTTAACCACTATACGATCACGGCACGGTACAGTACACCATCGCCATCAGCAAGGGCACTTAGCAGTTTGGAGTCTCCACTCCCTGAGAACCCAGCAAGGGCACAAGGGAGCTGGACCATCAACTCCCTGATGAGGCAACACTGAAAGCCTTTTGCCTGTGATAGCAAGATTTATTTATTTTATTCATTGCAAGATTTATTCGTGTATTTATTCATTTATTTAGTTTATTTATTCATATTTATTCGTGGGGTTATTTGGACCGGACATATTGCTTTCCTTCTCAATGGTGTGCAGCATTGAGCTTTGTGAAAGTTAACTGACAAGCACAGTGCTAAACATGACCAATAACAGACTAAGCTTCCTATGTTGTGTGCCAAGTGCCATGCTATGACCCTTATCCAATTTGGGTTTGGAGAGGTCACTCGAGCATAGACAATGCTTAATTCAAGCCCCTTCATGAAGCAAAAAGAACCTTTCCCATACCGGGAGTCGAACCCGGGCCGCCTGGGTGAAAACCAGGAATCCTAACCGCTAGACCATATGGGAAATACACAAGCCAAATTTGGGTTTGGAGAGTTCAGAGCATAGACATTGCTTAATGCTTAAGCCCCTTCATGAAGCAAAATGACCATGCCCACATAGGGCTGTGATAGACAAGGACCAGGATGTGATGTGGCTTTGCTGGTTAAGCTTGAGGAGGAAAGAAATCACATTAGTCAGCATTTCCCATTGGCAGCTCTAACAAGCGGTTTCCAACTTTTAACGTAAATTGCAAACTATTTTTGTAAACACGAGTGGGAAAAGCTCTGCCGTGACCCGGATTCGAACCGGGGTTGCTGCGGCCACAACGCAGAGTACTAACCACTATACGATCACGGCACGGTACAGTACACCATCGCCATCAGCAAGGGCACTTAGCAGTTTGGAGTCTCCACTCCCTGAGAACCCAGCAAGGGCACAAGGGAGCTGGACCATCAACTCCCTGATGAGGCAACACTGAAAGCCTTTTGCCTGTGATAGCAAGATTTATTCATGTATTTATTCATTCTTTATGTATTCATTTATTTATTCATTTACATGTGTATTCATTTATTTATTTATTCATTTATTTATTTATTTGTGGGTTATTTGGACGGACATATTGCTTTCCTTCTCAATGGTGTGCAGCATTGAGCTTTGTGAAAGTTAACTGACAAGCACAGTGCTAAACATGACCAATAACAGACTAAGCTTCCTATGTTGTAAGTGCCATGCTATGACCCTTATCCAATTTGGGTTTGGAGAGGTTCACTCGAGCATAGACAATGCTTAATTCAAGCCCCTTCATGAAGCAAAAAAAACCCCTTCAAACCCAGGCCGCCTGAACCATTTCCCATACCGGGAGTCGAACCCGGGCCGCCTGGGTGAAAACCAGGAATCCTAACCGCTAGACCATATGGGAAATACACAAGCCAAAGAGCAAAAAGAACCCGGGCCGCCTGCCCACATAGGGCTGTGATAGACAAGGACCAGGATGTGATGTGGCTTTGCTGGTTAAGCTTGAGGAGGAAAGAAATCACATTAGTCAGCATTCCCATTGGCAGCTCTAACAAGCGGTTTCCAACTTTTAACGTAAATTGCAAACTATTTTTGTAAACACGAGTGGGAAAAGCTCTGCCGTGACCCGGATTCGAACCGGGGTTGCTGCGGCCACAACGCAGAGTACTAACCACTATACGATCACGGCACGGTAGAGTACACCTTCGCCATCAGCAAGGGCACTTAGCAGTTTGGAGTCTCCACTCCCTGAGAACCCAGCAAGGGCACAAGGGAGCTGGACCATCAACTCCCTGATGAGGCAACACTGAAAGCCTTTTGCCTGTGATAGCAAGATTTATTTATTCATTTATTTATTTTTTTTAAGTTCATTTATTTATTTATTTTCATTCATTTATTCATATTTATTCATGTTGTGGGTTATTTGGATTTATTTATTGGTTTATTTGGATTCTTTCCTTCTCATGTTTCCTTCTCATTCATGGTGTGCATTTATTTATTTATTCATTGAGCTTTGTGAAAGTTAACGTGGGTTATTTTGGACACATATTGCTTTCCTTCTCAATGGTGTGCTGCTAATGACATGACCAATAACAGCAAGCTGACAATGTTGCAAAGAACTGACAAGCACAGTTTGTGAAAGTTAACTGACAAGCACAGTGCTAAACCCTTATGAGACCAATAACAGACTAAGCTTCCTATGTTGTAAGTGCCATGCTATGACCCTTATCCAATTTGGGTTTGGATTTGGGTTTGGAGGTCACTCGAGCATAGACAATGCTGCTAATAATTCAAGCCCCTTCATGAAGCAAAAAGAAACCATTTCCCATACCGGGAGTCGAACCCGGGCCGCCTGGGTGAAAACCAGGAATCCTAACCGCTAGACCATATGGGAAATACACAAGCCAACAGAAGCCCCTTCAAACCAAAACCAGGAATGCCCACATAGGGCTGTGATAGACAAGGACCAGGATGTGATATGGCTTTGCTGGTGAAGCTTGAGGAGGAAAGAAATCACATTAGTCAGCATTTCCCATTGGCAGCTCTAACAAGCGTTTCCAACTTTAACGTAAATTGCAAACTATTTTTGTAAACACGAGTGGGAAAAGCTCTGCCGTGACCCGGATTCGAACCAGGGGTTGCTGCGGCCACAACGCAGAGTACTTAACCACTATACGATCACGGCACGGTACAGTACACCATCGCCATCAGCAAGGGCACTTAGCAGTTGGAGTCTCCACTCCCTGAACCCTGAGAACCCAGCAAGGGCACAAGGGAGCTGGACCATCAACTCCCTGATGAGGCAACACTGAAAGCCTTTTGCCTGTGATAGCAAGATTTATTTATTTATTCATTTATTTATTTATTTTATTCATTTATTTATTCTATTTATTTATTTTGGCTTTCATTCCTATTTATTTGATTTTGAATTTCATTTGATGGGTGCTGATATCACATTGGCTTTCCTTAGTTTGTGAAAGTTAACAGCACAGTTAAACATGACCATAACAGACTAATCTTCCTATGGTAAGTGCAGCTATGACCCATAAATTTGGGTTTGGAGAGTTCAAGCATAGACAAATGCTTAATTCAAGCCCCTTCATGAAGCAAAAAGCACCTTTCCCAACCGGGAGTCGAACCCGGGCCTGTGAAAACCAGGAATCCTTAGACCATAACGCCAAAGATAAATTGCAAACTATTTTTGTAAAGAGGAAAGAAATCGAGTGGGAAAAGCTCTGCCGTGACCCGGATTCGAACCGGGGTTGCTGCGGCCACAACGCAGAGTACTAACCACTATACGATCACGGCACGGTACAGTACACCATCGCCATCAGCAAGGGCACTTAGCAGTTTGGAGTCTCCACTCCCTGAGAACCCAGCAAGGGCACAAGGGAGCTGGACCATCAACTCCCTGATGAGGCAACACTGAAAGCCTTTTGCCTGTGATAGCAAGATTTATTTATTTATTTATTGTATTCATTTGTTTATTTGTATTCATTTATTTGTTTATTCATTTATTCGTGGGTTATTTGGACCGGACATATTGCTTTCCTTCTCAATGGTGTGCAGCATTGAGCTTTGTGAAAGTTAACTGACAAGCACAGTGCTAAACATGACCAATAACAGACTAAGCTTCCTATGTTGTAAGTGCCATGCTATGACCCTTATCCAATTTGGGTTTGGAGAGGTCACTCGAGCATAGACAATGCTTAATTCAAGCCCCTTCATGAAGCAAAAAAAATGAACCATTTCCCATACCGGGAGTCGAACCCGGGCCGCCTGGGTGAAAACCAGGAATCCTAACCGCTAGACCATATGGGAAATACACAAGCCAAAGATGCCCACATAGGGCTGTGATAGACAAGGACCAGGATGTGATGTGGCTTTGCTGGTTAAGCTTGAGGAGGCAAAGAAATCACATTAGTCAGCATTCCCATTGGCAGCTCTAACAAGCGTTTCCAACTTTAACGTAAATTGCAAACTATTTTTGTAAACACGAGTGGGAAAAAGCTCTGCCGTGACCCGGATTCGAACCAGGGGTTGCTGCGGCCACAACGCAGAGTACTAACCACTATACGATCACGGCACGGTACAGTACACCATCGCCATCAGCAAGGGCACTTAGCAGTTTGGAGTCTCCACTCCCTGAGAACCCAGCAAGGGCACAAGGGAGCTGGACCATCAACTCCCTGATGAGGCAACACTGAAAGCCTTTTGCCTGTGATAGCAAGATTTATTTATTTATTTATTTATTCATTTATTTTTCATTGTTTCATTTATTTTTCATTTGTTTATTCATTTATTTATTTATCGTGGGTTATTTGGACCGGACATATTGCTTTCCTTCTCAATGGTGTGCAGCATTGAGCTTTGTGAAAGTTAACTGACAAGCACAGTGCTAAACATGACCAATAACAGACTAAGCTTCCTATGTTGTAAGTGCCATGCTATGACCCTTATCCAATTTGGGTTTGGAGAGGTCACTCGAGCATAGACAATGCTTAATTCAAGCCCCTTCATGAAGCAAAAAGAAACCTTTCCCATACCGGGAGTCGAACCCGGGCCGCCTGGGTGAAAACCAGGAATCCTAACCGCTAGACCATATGGGAAATACACAAGCCAAAGATTGCCCACATAGGGCTGTGATAGACAAGGACCAGGATGTGATAGTGGCTTTGCTGGTTAAGCTTGAGGAGGAAAGAAATCACATTAGTCAGCATTCCCATTGGCAGCTCTAACAAGCGGTTTCCAACTTTAACGTAAATTGCAAACTATTTTTGTAAACACGAGTGGGAAAAGCTCTGCCGTGACCCGGATTCGAACCGGGGTTGCTGCGGCCACAACGCAGAGTACTAACCACTATACGATCACGGCACGGTACAGTACACCATCGCCATCAGCAAGGGCACTTAGCAGTTTGGAGTCTCCACTCCCTGAGAACCCAGCAAGGGCACAAGGGAGCTGGACCATCAACTCCCTGATGAGGCAACACTGAAAGCCTTTTGCCTGTGATAGCAAGATTTATTTATTTATTTATTCGTGTATTTATTTATTCATTTATGTATTCATTTATTTATTTATTTATTCATTTATTTATTTATTTATTATTTGTGGGTTATTTGGACCGGACATATTGCTTTCCTTCTCAATGGTGTGCAGCATTGAGCTTTGTGAAAGTTAACTGACAAGCACAGTGCTAAACATGACCAATAACAGACTAAGCTTCCTATGTTGTAAGTGCCATGCTATGACCCTTATCCAATTTGGGTTTGGAGAGGTTCACTCGAGCATAGACAAATGCTTAATTCAAGCCCCTTCATGAAGCAAAAAGAAACCATTTCCCATACCGGGAGTCGAACCCGGGCCGCCTGGGTGAAAACCAGGAATCCTAACCGCTAGACCATATGGGAAATACACAAGCCAAAGATGCCCACATAGGGCTGTGATAGACAAGGACCAGGATGTGATGTGGCTTTGCTGGTTAAGCTTGAGGAGGAAAGAAATCACATTAGTCAGCATTTCCCATTGGCAGCTCTAACAAGCGGTTTCCAACTTTTAACGTAAATTGCAAACTATTTTTGTAAACACGAGTGGGAAAAGCTCTGCCGTGACCCGGATTCGAACCGGGGTTGCTGCGGCCACAACGCAGAGTACTAACCACTATACGATCACGGCACGGTTACAGTACACCATCGCCATCAGCAAGGGCACTTAGCAGTTTGGAGTCTCCACTCCCTGAGAACCCAGCAAGGGCACAAGGGAGCTGGACCATCAACTCCCTGATGAGGCAACACTGAAAGCCTTTTGCCTGTGATAGCAAGATTTATTCATGATTTATTCATATTCATGTTATTTATTCATTCATATTTATTCATTTATTTATTTATTTGTGGGTTATTTGGACCGGACATATTGCTTTCCTTCTCAATGGTGTGCAGCATTGAGCTTTGTGAAAGTTAACTGACAAGCACAGTGCTAAACATGACCAATAACAGACTAAGCTTCCTATGTTGTAAGTGCCATGCTATGACCCTTATCCAATTTGGGTTTGGAGAGGTTCACTCGAGCATAGACAAATGCTTAATTCAAGCCCCTTCATGAAGCAAAAAGACCCCAGACCACCTTTCCCATACCGGGAGTCGAACCCGGGCCGCCTGGGTGAAAACCAGGAATCCTAACCGCTAGACCATATGGGAAATACAAAGCCAAAGATGCCCACATAGGGCTGTGATAGACAAGGACCAGGATGTGATGTGGCTTTGCTGGTTAAGCTTGAGGAGGAAAGAAATCACATTAGTCAGCATTTCCCATTGGCAGCTCTAACAAGCGTTTCCAACTTTTAACGTAAATTGCAAACTATTTTTGTAAACACGAGTGGGAAAAAGCTCTGCCGTGACCCGGATTCGAACCGGGGTTGCTGCGGCCACAACGCAGAGTACTTAACCACTATACGATCACGGCACGGTACAGTACACCATCGCCATCAGCAAGGGCACTTAGCAGTTTGGAGTCTCCACTCCCTGAGAACCCAGCAAGGGCACAAGGGAGCTGGACCATCAACTCCCTGATGAGGCAACACTGAAAGCCTTTTGCCTGTGATAGCAAGATTTATTTATTTATTTATTCATGTATTCATTTATTTATTCATTTATTATTTAGTTTGTTTATTTATCATTTATTTATTTATTCGTGGGTTATTTGGACCGGACATATTGCTTTCCTTCTCAATGGTGTGCAGCATTGAGCTTTGTGAAAGTTAACTGACAAGCACAGTGCTAAACATGACCAATAACAGACTAAGCTTCCTATGTTGTAAGTGCCATGCTATGACCCTTATCCAATTTGGGTTTGGAGAGGTCACTCGAGCATAGACAATGCTTAATTCAAGCCCCTTCATGAAGCAAAAAGAAACCTTTCCCATACCGGGAGTCGAACCCGGGCCGCCTGGGTGAAAACCAGGAATCCTAACCGCTAGACCATATGGGAAATACACAAGCCAAAGATGCCCACATAGGGCTGTGATAGACAAGGACCAGGATGTGATGTGGCTTTGCTGGTTAAGCTTGAGGAGGAAAGAAATCACATTAGTCAGCATTCCCATTGGCAGCTCTAACAAGCGTTTCCAACTTTAACGTAAATTGCAAACTATTTTTGTAAACACGAGTGGGAAAAGCTCTGCCGTGACCCGGATTCGAACCGGGGTTGCTGCGGCCACAACGCAGAGTACTTACCACTATACGATCACGGCACGGTACAGTACACCATCGCCATCAGCAAGGGCACTTAGCAGTTTGGAGTCTCCACTCCCTGAGAACCCAGCAAGGGCACAAGGGAGCTGGACCATCAACTCCCTGATGAGGCAACACTGAAAGCCTTTTGCCTGTGATAGCAAGATTTATTTATTTATTTATTCGTGTATTTATTTATTCATTTATTTATTCATTTATTTATTCAGTGTATTTATTTTTTTGCATTTATTTATTTATTTATTATTTATTCATTTATTTTATTCATTATTTATTTATTTGTGGGTTATTTGGACCGGACATATTGCTTTCCTTCTCAATGGTGTGCAGCATTGAGCTTTGTGAAAGTTAACTGACAAGCACAGTGCTAAACATGACCAATAACAGACTAAGCTTCCTATGTTGTAAGTGCCATGCTATGACCCTTATCCAATTTGGGTTTGGAGAGGCCCCTTCATGCAAAATGACCACCCCGCCCCGGGCCACCTTCACTCGAGCATAGACAAATGCTTAATTCAAGCCCCTTCATGAAGCAAAATGAAAACCTTTCCCATACCGGGAGTCGAACCCGGGCCGCCTGGGTGAAAACCAGGAATCCTAACCGCTAGACCATATGGGAAATACAAAGCCAAAGATGCCCACATAGGGCTGTGATAGACAAGGACCAGGATGTGATGTGGCTTTGCTGGTTAAGCTTGAGGAGGAAAGAAATCACATTAGTCAGCTTTCCCATTGGCAGCTCTAACAAGGGCGTTTCCAACTTTAACGTAAATTGCAAACTATTTTTGTAAACACGAGTGGGAAAAGCTCTGCCGTGACCCGGATTCGAACCGGGGTTGCTGCGGCCACAACGCAGAGTACTTAACCACTATACGATCACGGCACGGTACAGTACACCATCGCCATCAGCAAGGGCACTTAGCAGTTTGGAGTCTCCACTCCCTGAGAACCCAGCAAGGGCACAAGGGAGCTGGACCATCAACTCCCTGATGAGGCAACACTGAAAGCCTTTTGCCTGTGATAGCAAGATTTATTTATTTATTCGTATGTATTCATTTATTTATTCATGTTATTCATTTATTTGTATTTATTCATTTATTTATTTATTTCATTTATTTATTTTTCGTGGGTTATTTGGACCGGACATATTGCTTTCCTTCTCAATGGTGTGCAGCATTGAGCTTTGTGAAAGTTAACTGACAAGCACAGTGCTAAACATGACCAATAACAGACTAAGCTTCCTATGTTGTAAGTGCCATGCTATGACCCTTATCCAATTTGGGTTTGGAGAGGTCACTCGAGCATAGACAATGCTTAATTCAAGCCCCTTCATGAAGCAAAAAGACCATTTCCCATACCGGGAGTCGAACCCGGGCCGCCTGGGTGAAAACCAGGAATCCTAACCGCTAGACCATATGGGAAATACACAAGCCAAAGATGCCCACATAGGGCTGTGATAGACAAGGACCAGGATGTGATGTGGCTTTGCTGGTTAAGCTTGAGGAGGAAAGAAATCACATTAGTCAGCATTTCCCATTGGCAGCTCTAACAAGCGGTTTCCAACTTTTAACGTAAATTGCAAACTATTTTTGTAAAGACGAGTGGGAAAAGCTCAGCCGTGACCCGGATTCGAACCAGGGTTGCTGCGGCCACAACGCAGAGTACTTACCACTATACGATCACGGCACGGTACAGTACACCATCGCCATCAGCAAGGGCACTTAGCAGTTTGGAGTCTCCACTCCCTGAGAACCCAGCAAGGGCACAAGGGAGCTGGACCATCAACTCCCTGATGAGGCAACACTGAAAGCCTTTTGCCTGTGATAGCAAGATTTATTTATTTATTTATTCGTGTATTTATTTATTTATTATTTATTTTTATGTTTGTTTATTTATTCATTTATTTATTTATTCATTTATTTATTCATTCATTCATTCTTTATTTATTATTTATTTATTTGTGGGTTATTTGGACCGGACATATTGCTTTCCTTCTCAATGGTGTGCAGCATTGAGCTTTGTGAAAGTTAACTGACAAGCACAGTGCTAAACATGACCAATAACAGACTAAGCTTCCTATGTTGTAAGTGCCATGCTATGACCCTTATCCAATTTGGGTTTGGAGAGGTCACTCGAGCATAGACAATGCTTAATTCAAGCCCCTTCATGAAGCAAAAATTTCCCATACCGACCCCGGGACGCCTGGGTGAACCTTTCCCATACCGGGAGTCGAACCCGGGCCGCCTGGGTGAAAACCAGGAATCCTAACCGCTAGACCATATGGGAAATACACAGCCAAAGATGCCCACATAGGGCTGTGATAGACAAGGACCAGGATGTGATGTGGCTTTGCTGGTTAAGCTTGAGGAGGAAAGAAATCACATTAGTCAGCATTCCCATTGGCAGCTCTAACAAGCGGTTTCCAACTTTTAACGTAAATTGCAAACTATTTTTGTAAACACGAGTGGGAAAAGCTCTGCCGTGACCCGGATTCGAACCGGGGTTGCTGCGGCCACAACGCAGAGTACTAACCACTATACGATCACGGCACGGTACAGTACACCATCGCCATCAGCAAGGGCACTTAGCAGTTTGGAGTCTCCACTCCCTGAGAACCCAGCAAGGGCACAAGGGAGCTGGACCATCAACTCCCTGATGAGGCAACACTGAAAGCCTTTTGCCTGTGATAGCAAGATTTATTTATTCATTTATTTATTTATTCATGTTATTTATTTATTTATTCATTTATTTGTTTATTCATTTATTTATTCATTTATTTATTTGTTTATTTATTTATTTATTCGTGGGTTATTTGGACGGACATATTGCTTTCCTTCTCAATGGTGTGCAGCATTGAGCTTTGTGAAAGTTAACTGACAAGCACAGTGCTAAACATGACCAATAACAGACTAAGCTTCCTATGTTGTAAGTGCCATGCTATGACCCTTATCCAATTTGGGTTTGGAGAGGTCACTCGAGCATAGACAATGCTTAATTCAAGCCCCTTCATGAAGCAAAATGACCATTTCCCATACCGGGAGTCGAACCCGGGCCGCCTGGGTGAAAACCAGGAATCCTAACCGCTAGACCATATGGGAAATACACAGCCAAAGATGCCCACATAGGGCTGTGATAGACAAGGACCAGGATGTGATGTGGCTTTGCTGGTTAAGCTTGAGGAGGAAAGAAATCACATTAGTCAGCATTCCCATTGGCAGCTCTAACAAGCGGTTTCCAACTTTAACGTAAATTGCAAACTATTTTTGTAAACACGAGTGGGAAAAAGCTCTGCCGTGACCCGGATTCGAACCGGGGTTGCTGCGGCCACAACGCAGAGTACTTAACCACTATACGATCACGGCACGGTACAGTACACCATCGCCATCAGCAAGGGCACTTAGCAGTTTGGAGTCTCCACTCCCTGAGAACCCAGCAAGGGCACAAGGGAGCTGGACCATCAACTCCCTGATGAGGCAACACTGAAAGCCTTTTGCCTGTGATAGCAAGATTTATTTATTTATTTATTCATTTATTTATGTTTATTTATTATTCATGTATTCATTTTTATTCATTTATTTATTTATTCAAGTTTTATTTATTTATTTATTTGATTTGGTGGGTTATTTGGACCGGACATATTGCTTTCCTTCTCAATGGTGTGCAGCATTGAGCTTTGTGAAAGTTAACTGACAAGCACAGTGCTAAACATGACCAATAACAGACTAAGCTTCCTATGTTGTAAGTGCCATGCTATGACCCTTATCCAATTTGGGTTTGGAGAGGTCACTCGAGCATAGACAATGCTTAATTCAAGCCCCTTCATGAAGCAAAAAGAACCTTTCCCATACCGGGAGTCGAACCCGGGCCGCCTGGGTGAAAACCAGGAATCCTAACCGCTAGACCATATGGGAAATACAAAGCCAAAGATGCCCACATAGGGCTGTGATAGACAAGGACCAGGATGTGATGTGGCTTTGCTGGTTAAGCTTGAGGAGGAAAGAAATCACATTAGTCA
>JACRUU010000007.1:32825719-32827766 GCA_030449085.1 Kryptopterus vitreolus | reverse complement strand
GACAATGCTTAATTCAAGCCCCTTCATGAAGCAAAATGAACCATTTCCCATACCGGGAGTCGAACCCGGGCCGCCTGGGTGAAAACCAGGAATCCTAACCGCTAGACCATATGGGAAATACACAAGCCAAAGATGCCCACATAGGGCTGTGATAGACAAGGACCAGGATGTGATGTGGCTTTGCTGGTTAAGCTTGAGGAGGAAAGAAATCACATTAGTCAGCTTTCCCATTGGCAGCTCTAACAAGCGTTTCCAACTTTAACGTAAATTACAAACTATTTTTGTAAACACGAGTGGGAAAAAGCTCTGCCGTGACCCGGATTCGAACCGGGGTTGCTGCGGCCACAACGCAGAGTACTAACCACTATACGATCACGGCACGGTACAGTACACCATCGCCATCAGCAAGGGCACTTAGCAGTTTGGAGTCTCCACTCCCTGAGAACCCAGCAAGGGCACAAGGGAGCTGGACCATCAACTCCCTGATGAGGCAACACTGAAAGCCTTTTGCCTGTGATAGCAAGATTTATTTATTCATATTTATTTACATTTATTTATTCATTTTTTATTCATTTATTCATTTTTATTTTTTCATTTATTTATTTCATTCATTCGTTATTAGTTCATTTATTTATTCATTTATTTATTCATTTGTGGGTTATTTGGACGGACATATGGCTTTCCTTCTCAATGGTGTGCAGCATTGAGCTTTGTGAAAGTTAACTGACAAGCACAGTGCTAAACATGACCAATAACAGACTAAGCTTCCTATGTTGTAAGTGCCAAGTGCCATGGGTTTGGAGAGTTCACTCGAGCATAGACTATGACCCTTATCCAATTTGGGTTTGGAGAGGTCACTCGAGCATTGACAAATGCTTAATTCAAGCCCCTTCATGAAGCAAAATGACCATTTCCCATACCGAAACCATTTCCCATACCGGGAGTCGAACCCGGGCCGCCTGGGTGAAAACCAGGAATCCTAACCGCTAGACCATATGGGAAATACAAAGCCAAAGATGCCCACATAGGGCTGTGATAGACAAGGACCAGGATGTGATATGGCTTTGCTGGTTAAGCTTGAGGAGGAAAGAAATCACATTAGTCAGCATTTCCCATTGGCAGCTCTAACAAGCGGTTTCCAACTTTTAACGTAAATTGCAAACTATTTTTGTAAACACGAGTGGGAAAAGCTCTGCCGTGACACGGATTCGAACCGGGGTTGCTGCGGCCACAACGCAGAGTACTAACCACTATACGATCACGGCACGGTAGAGTACACCATCGCCATCAGCAAGGGCACTTAGCAGTTGGAGTCTCCACTCCCTGAGAACCCAGCAAGGGCACAAGGGAGCTGGACCATCAACTCCCTGATGAGGCAACACTGAAAGCCTTTTGCCTGTGATAGCAAGATTTATTTATTTATTTATTCATTTATTTATTCATGTATTCATTTATTCGTGTATTCATTTATTTATTTATTTATTTGTGGGTTATTTGGACGGACATATTGCTTTCCTTCTCAATGGTGTGCAGCATTGAGCTTTGTGAAAGTTAACTGACAAGCACAGTGCTAAACATGACCAATAACAGACTAAGCTTCCTATGTTGTAAGTGCCATGCTATGACCCTTATCCAATTTGGGTTTGGAGAGTTCACTCGAGCATAGACAAATGCTTAATTCAAGCCCCTTCATGAAGCAAAAAGAAACCATTTCCCATACCGGGAGTCGAACCCGGGCCGCCTGGGTGAAAACCAGGAATCCTAACCGCTAGACCATATGGGAAATACACAAGCCAACAGATGCCCACATAGGGCTGTGATAGACAAGGACCAGGATGTGATGTGGCTTTGCTGGTTAAGCTTGAGGAGGAAAGAAATCACATTAGTCAGCATTTCCCATTGGCAGCTCTAACAAGCGGTTTCCAACTTTAACGTAAATTGCAAACTATTTTTGTAAACACGAGTGGGAAAAAGCTCTGCCGTGACCCGGATTCGAACCGGGGTTAGGGGTTGCTGCGGCCACAACGCAGAGTACTAACCACTATAC
>JACRUU010000007.1:32810719-32820719 GCA_030449085.1 Kryptopterus vitreolus | reverse complement strand
GAGTCGAGTCCGAAACCCGGGCCGCCTGGGTGAAAACCAGGAATCCTAACCGCTAGACCAGACCATATGGGAAATACACAGCCAAAGATGCCCACATAGGGCTGTGATAGACAAGGACCAGGATGTGATATGGCGTTTGCTGGTTAAGCTTGAGGAGGCAAAGAAATCACATTAGTCAGCATTCCCATTGGCAGCTCTAACAAGCGTTTCCAACTTTAACGTAAATTGCAAACTATTTTTGTAAACACGAGTGGGAAAAGCTCTGCCGTGACCCGGATTCGAACCGGGGTTGCTGCGGCCACAACGCAGAGTACTAACCACTATACGATCACGGCACGGTACAGTACACCTTCGCCATCAGCAAGGGCACTTAGCAGTTGGAGTCTCCACTCCCTGAGAACCCAGCAAGGGCACAAGGGAGCTGGACCATCAACTCCCTGATGAGGCAACACTGAAAGCCTTTTGCCTCTGATAGCAAGATTTATTTATTTATTTATTCATTTATTTGTTTGTTTATTTATTTATTTGTGGGTTATTTGGACCGGACATATTGCTTTCCTTCTCAATGGTGTGCAGCATTGAGCTTTGTGAAAGTTAACTGACAAGCACAGTGCTAAACATGACCAATAACAGACTAAGCTTCCTATGTTGTAAGTGCCATGCTATGACCCTTATCCAATTTGGGTTTGGAGAGGTTCACTCGAGCATAGACAAATGCTTAATTCAAGCCCCTTCATGAAGCAAAAAGAACCTGAAACCATTTCCCATACCGGGAGTCGAACCCGGGCCGCCTGGGTGAAAACCAGGAATCCTAACCGCTAGACCATATGGGAAATACACAAGCCAAAGATGCCCACATAGGGCTGTGATAGACAAGGACCAGGATGTGATGTGGCTTTGCTGGTTAAGCTTGAGGAGGAAAGAAATCACATTAGTCAGCATTTCCCATTGGCAGCTCTAACAAGGGTTTCCAACTTTTAACGTAAATTGCAAACTATTTTTGTAAACACGAGTGGGAAAAGCTCTGCCGTGACCCGGATTCGAACCGGGGTTGCTGCGGCCACAACGCAGAGTACTAACCACTATACGATCACGGCACGGTACAGTACACCATCGCCATCAGCAAGGGCACTTAGCAGTTTGGAGTCTCCACTCCCTGAGAACCCAGCAAGGGCACAAGGGAGCTGGACCATCAACTCCCTGATGAGGCAACACTGAAAGCCTTTTGCCTGTGATAGCAAGATTTATTTATTTATTTATTCATGTTATTCATGTATTCATTTATTTATTTGTTTATTTATTCGTGGGTTATTTGGACTTATTCGACTGGGACGGACATATTGCTTTCCTTCTCAATGGTTATTTATTTGTTTGTGCAGCATTGAGCTTTGTGAAAGTTAACTGACAAGCACAGTGCTAAACATGACCAATAACAGACTAAGCTTCCTATTGCTAGAGGTCTGAGAGGTCACTCGAGCATAGACAATTCAAGCCCCTTAAAGCAAAATTTCCCAAGTAAGTGCCATGCTATGACCCTTATCCAATTTGTGTTTGGAGAGGTCACTCGAGCATAGACAATGCTTAATTCAAGCCCCTTCATGAAGCCCCTGAAGCATCATGAAGCAAAAAGCCCCTTCACCATTTTCCCATACCGGGAGTCGAAAAAAACCTTTCCCATACCGGGAGTCGAACGCCTGGGTGAAAACCTGGGTGGCCCAACCAGGAATCCTAAACCCGGGCCGCCTAGACCATAATCCTAACCGCTAGGACCATGGGAAATACAAAGCCAAAGATGATGACCCACATAGGGAAATACACAGCCAACAGATGCCCACATGAGGGCTGTGATAGACAAGGACCAGGATGTGATGTGGCTTTGCTGGTTAAGCTTGAGGAGGAAAGAAATCACATTAGTCAGCATTTCCCATTGGCAGCTCTAACAAGCGGTTTCCAACTTTTAACGTAAATTGCAAAATATTTTTGTAAAGACGAGTGGGAAAAGCTCTGCCGTGACCCGGATTCGAACCGGGGTTGCTGCGGCCACAACGCAGAGTACTTACCACTATACGATCACGGCACGGTACAGTACACCATCGCCATCAGCAAGGGCACTTAGCAGTTTGGAGTCTCCACTCCCTGAGAACCCAGCAAGGGCACAAGGGAGCTGGACCATCAACTCCCTGATGAGGCAACACTGAAAGCCTTTTGCCTGTGGCTGATAGCAAGATTTATTCGTATTTATTTGGCATTCATATTTATTCATTTATTTATTCATTTATTTATTCATTTATTTATTCATTTATTTATTTATTTGTGGGTTATTTGGACGGACATATTGCTTTCCTTCTCAATGGTGTGCAGCATTGAGCTTTGTGAAAGTTAACTGACAAGCACAGTGCTAAACATGACCAATAACAGACTAAGCTTCCTATGTTGTAAGTGCCATGCTATGACCCTTATCCAATTTGGGTTTGGAGAGGTCACTCAAGCATAGACAATGCTTAATTCAAGCCCCTTCATGAAGCAAAAAGAACCTTTCCCATACCGGGAGTCGAACCCGGGCCGCCTGGGTGAAAACAGGAATCTCGAGCATAGACAATGCTTAATTTTGGGTTTGGAAGGTTCAAGCCCCTTCATGAAGCAAAAAGAACATTTCCCATACCGGGAGTCGAACCCGGGCCGCCTGGGTGAAAACCAGGAATCCTAACCGCTAGACCATATGGGAAATACAAAGCCAAAGATGCCCACATAGGGCTGTGATAGACAAGGACCAGGATGTGATATGGCTTTGCTGGTTAAGCTTGAGGAGGAAAGAAATCACATTAGTCAGCATTCCCATTGGCAGCTCTAACAAGCGTTTCCAACTTTAACGTAAATTGCAAACTATTTTTGTAAACACGAGTGGGAAAAGCTCTGCCGTGACCCGGATTCGAACCGGGGTTGCTGCGGCCACAACGCAGAGTACTAACCACTATACGATCACGGCACGGTAGAGTACACCTTCGCCATCAGCAAGGGCACTTAGCAGTTGGAGTCTCCACTCCCTGAGAACCCAGCAAGGGCACAAGGGAGCTGGACCATCAACTCCCTGATGAGGCAACACTGAAAGCCTTTTGCCTGTGATAGCAAGATTTATTCATGTATTCATGTATTCATTTATTTATTCATTTATTTATTCGTTTATTTATTCATTTATTTATTCGTGGGTTATTTGGACCGACATATTGCTTTCCTTCTCAATGGTGTGCAGCATTGAGCCTTGTGAAAGTTAACTGACAAGCACAGTGCTAAACATGACCAATAACAGACTAAGCTTCCTATGTTGTAAGTGCCATGCTATGACCCTTATCCAATTTGGGTTTGGAGAGGTCACTCGAGCATAGACAATGCTTAATTCAAGCCCCTTCATGAAGCAAAATGACCATTTCCCATACCGGGAGTCGAACCCGGGCCGCCTGGGTGAAAACCAGGAATCCTAACCGCTAGACCATATGGGAAATACACAAGCCAAATTTGGGTTTGGAGAGTTCACAAGCGAGCATAGATGCCCACATAGGGCTGTGATAGACAAGGACCAGGATGTGATGTGGCTTTGCTGGTTAAGCTTGAGGAGGAAAGAAATCACATTAGTCAGCATTCCCATTGGCAGCTCTAACAAGGGTTTCCAACTTTTAACGTAAATTGCAAACTATTTTTGTAAACACGAGTGGGAAAAGCTCTGCCGTGACCCGGATTCGAACCGGGGTTGCTGCGGCCACAACGCAGAGTACTAACCACTATACGAAGACGGCACGGTACAGTAAGCCTTCGCCATCAGCAAGGGCACTTAGCAGTTTGAGTCTCCACTCCCTGAGAACCCAGCAAGGGCACAAGGGAGCTGGACCATCAACTCCCTGATGAGGCAACACATGAAAGCCTTTTTGACTGTGAATAGCAAGATTTATTCATGATTTATTCATTTATTTATTTATTTATTTGTGGGATATTTTTAACGGACATATGCCTTTCCTTCTCACTGGTGTGTAGCATTCAGCTGAAAATTAACTAACAAGCACAATGCTAAAAGGGACCAATGTCAGACTAAGCTTCCTATGTTGTAAGTATCATGTCTTGACCCTTACCCAATTTGTGTTTGCTGAGGCCACTCAAACAAACGGGATGCTTAATGCAACACCCGTTTTGGACAACAGGCCAGCAGAGATTGAGCAAGCAGATTCACGATTCAGAAAAGCCAGGGATATTCAGATGCTGCATGTGTCTCAAGAACTCCAAGAGTACTTGAGCGAAACAGACCATGAAAACAGGATGACCAAGAAGATATCTGGTCTGGAGAAGACAATAAAATTACAAGAGAAGATTTTTACAAAGAGTGTAAAGAGCTGCAAGAAACTGATAAAGGAGCTGAACAGACAAGCTGAGGTGAAGAACGAGAATAATGCAGCATTAGATCTGCAGCTGAACAACTTGCAAATGACTGTTGCAGAGATAAGAAACATCTACGAGACCTCAGCCATGGAGAAGACCTAAGAGAGTGAAGCTAAGCATCCCTATCAAGACATCCTGCAGAGGTAAAAATTTGTGGACTAGTGGTTAGTACAACGTAGAGTACTAACCACTATACAATCACGGCACAGTACGCCTGTACTGTCGGGAATGGTACACTTTGGCTGGAACGTCAACTACCTGATGAGGCAATAATGAAATCCCTTTTGCCTGGGATAGCAAGTTTAAGGAATTTATTTTTTAGTGGGTGATTTGGACGGACATACGGCTTGGCTTCTCAATGGCGTGCAGTGTTGCAGCTATAACACGGGTTTCCAACTAATGCAATTTGAAAACTATTTTTGTAAACACGAGTTGGAAAAGCACTGCCATGACCCGGATTCGAACCTGGGTTGCTGCGGCCACAACACAGCATATGGGACATATGGGAAAGTAATTACATAGAGAAAGCTGTGATAGACAAGGACCAACTTTGGAGCACACAGATCCAAAGCCCTTTGATCTAAGCATCAGTCAAACCAGAGTCTTCAGCATGAGGTTAAATGAGGTGAATAAAGAGCCAAGCTGGCAATGAGTCAAAAATAGAATCTTCTGAACGGTAGTCAGACGGGTTATCCATTGCACCATTGGCACATGCTGTGATGTGATAAGGTTTTACAGATAAATCATGGGAAGGCAAGACAGCACATTCTCAGTTGCAGGCATAACAATCATGAGTCAAACCTAGAATCTTCTAACCTGTAAACAGATGGCCCACACTGGCCCATACTGGATTTGGAGGAATAGGAGACTCACTCATTTTTTAGTTAATTGAGTTAACTGCGTTAATGGCCTTGCTCAGGGGCCCAACACCTGCATTTTGGTGATGTGGGGATTTGACCTAATGACCTTCCAATTAACATCTTAACCATAGAGCATCGACTATCATCATCAACATTCATACACTAGGGACAATTTTCCAAGGTGCCAATCAACCTACCGTGCATGTTTTTGGACCGGGGGAAACCGGAGAACCCGGAGAAAAACCCCCTGAGGCACGGGGAGAACATGCAAACGCCACACACACATTTCCGAGACGGGAATCGAACCCGGATCCTGGCGGTGTGAAGCGAACATGCTAACCACTACGCCAACGTGCCCCACATCAGTTACTATCATTTGTTTAATTAAAATACATACAGAGAATAAAATACCTAGAACAAAATAAAGAAATACTTATATAGAACAAAATACACAAATAAAAATTAAAATGTCATATGCTATCATATGCTATGTCTAAGGGACTCCTAATGTGAACTAGGTGAAATAGTTCACCTCGCACCTGAATCATTTTACCTGCAGTTTTTGAATGAGCCAAATATTGAACGTTAAATTTCGTCAAATATGTCTCAGAAGAACAAATCACCTATAATAGTGATATATTCATTTTCTACTTGATCCCAAAACCTCTATAGCAGGGATCACCAACGTGGTGCCCGCGGGCCCCCAAGGACCGCATGAGTAGCTCTCAGGCCTGTTCTAAAAACTCATCAGTGAGATGCATCTAAAATGACAGTTAGCTCATTGTGAACTCACAATAGTGAACGCACAATACTTATTGTGAGAAATCAAATTCAAATTCAAATTCAAATTTTATTGGTCACATACACAGTCATACACAGTATGATACGCAGTGAAATGCTTGGGCAGCTGCCCTGACCTCAAGAGTGGATTGTTTTACAAAATCCAAAAATACAAAATTTACAAAATAAATACAAATATAAAGTAAAATATAAAAAATATAAAATAGACTTTAAAAAAGAGAAAGAGAAAAATGAAAGAAAACCAGAAGAAATCTGTGTGTGCAAACAACAAAGTCCAGGTTTGTGCAATATGGTTGCTTATAAAGTGGTGTGTGCATATTGTGTGTGTTGTGTGTTTTCTGTCCGTGAGTGAGCAGTGACCACGAGTGACCAGTGCCATAGTGAATGTCCAGTGTGGGTGTAGTGGATCAGTACTGTCTGGTGTACTGATTGAGAGACCTTATTGCCTGCGGGTAGAAGCTCCTCCTCAGTCTCTCTGTATTGGCCTTGAGGGAGCGGAAGCGCTTTCCAGACCGCAACAGAGAGAACAGTCCATTGCTGGGGTGGCTGAGGTCCTTCATGATCTTCCTGGCCTTGGTCCAGCACCGCTTGTTGTAGATGGAGTGCAGGTCGGGGAGCTCAGTATGGATGATGCGCTCAGCTGAACGCACCACCCTCTGTAGGGCTCGTCTGTCCTGCACGGTGCTGTTCCCGAACCAGGTTGTGATATTCCCCGTCAGGATGCTCTCTATGGTGCAGGAGTAAAAGTTCCTGAGCACCTTAGAGGGCAGTCTAAAGTCTCTCAGGCGTCTGAGGTGGTAGAGACGCTGTCGGGCCTTTTTCACCACGGTGTTGATGTGACAGGACCATGACAGGTCCTGCGTGATGTGAACACCGAGGTACTTAAAGCTGTCCACTCTCTCCACTGGGCTCCCGTTGATGACGGGGGTCTGGTAGATCCTCTCCTGTTTGGTACTAAAGTCCACTAGCAGCTCCTTTGTCTTGCTGACGTTTAGAAGGAGGTTGTTCCTCTGGCACCAGTTCTCCAGATTCCCGATCTCCTTCAGGTAGGCTGTCTCATCGTTGTCAGAGATCAGGCCTACCACAACGGTGTCGTCAGCAAACTTGTCAAAAAATCATCAGTGTCATTAATTATAATATATGACTAAAGGCAAATGTGTTATTTTAGAAGAGTGCGTCAAACTGGTATCCCTTTGTATGACTCAGTATCTATGAAATAGCTCTCAGGTTCAAAAAGGTTGGTGACCCCTGCTTCTATAGGCTATGCACAAGAAACAGAACCGAGTAGTTCAACTCTGAGTCGTTTGTTCATTTATCACGTGACTCACATCAACGCTCTGCAATTATATATACTAATATAAATAATTGGACGTATAGTCAAAGTTATTTGTTGAAAATGGAACACATTGTTTTATTTTTGATCAATCGAGCCAAATGATAAACAATGATTTGTTTCTTTTGGATGAAGGAGATTTAAAGAACCGAGTCGGTTCCTATATTTCCCATCACATCGTCGCCTTCGCTATTTTGTCCTACGAGAGTTTCCGTAGTGTGACGTTTTTGCAACGCGACGTGTTTCGGTAACGATGGTGAGTCAGCCCGTTTTCTTGTTTCGGGGAATTAAATGTTTATTTTGTGTTTTTTTGTTTTTGTTTACTTGTGGAATGTAAACATTATAAGACTATTTAAAGGTATTTTGATCTAATGTAGAACGTGTTGCGAATATGTTGTTAGCGGTCTGAATATTCGTTCTCAATATAAACGGTTGGAGTGAAGGATGGATGGATGGATGGACGGATGGACGGATGGATGGACGGACGTCACATTCTCACATATTTTCATGTTATTGTTGTGTTTTGTGTTTATATTAAAATCTAAATACAAAGACAACAAGAACAAATCCGGGTATTTACATCGAAAGTCCGCCTATGTGCTTCGTTTCGACCCGCGGTTGTTTTTTTCGCTGATTATTTTATTAAATAAAGTCCAGAATCTGTTTTGTAAATAAATTATTTTAATGAAAACAAATGCTTCTTTAATTCACTTAAGCAAAAGTCGCATCGATTTCAGAGTGAATGTAACTAAGGCACACCCAAGAGAACTTCATAACCGGATGATGATGATGATGATTTTTTTTCTCCCCATTTCTTTGTTCTCAGACATGGTGAAGGTGATTGATTAGTTATTAATCGCACTGGAGCTCGGTGTTTGTTGTTATAAACAGTAGAACTCACTGTTATTATATCGGAACTTCCACTTGCGCCTTCTCTTATCCGCACAACATGGCACAAACTTTCACTTTACACTGGACACTACACCAGACAACTTACACTGGATACTTTACTTACACTGGCCACGTTACACTGGACACTTTACACCAGACAATTTACACAGGACAATTTATTTACACTGGCCACGTTACACTTTAAACAGGACAATTTACTTTACACTGGCCACGTTACACTGGCCACGTTACACTGGACACTTTACACCAGACAATTTACACAGGACAATTTATTTACACTGGCCACGTTACACTGGACACTTTACACCAGACAATTTACACTGGACACTTTACTTACACTGGACGCTTTACACCAGACAATTTACCCTGGACACTTTACTTACACTGGACGCTTTACACCAGACAATTTACCCTGGACACTTTACTTACACTGGACGTTTTACACCAGACAATTTACCCTGGACACTTTACTTACACTGGACACTTTACACCAGACAATTTACACAGGACAATGGACACTTTACACCTGGACATTTTACACCAGGGACACTTTACTTTACACACTGGACAATTTACACTGTTTACACTGGACACTTTACACCAGACAATTTACACTGGACACTTTACTTACACTGGACGCTTTACACCATACAACTTACACTGGACACTTTACTTACACAGGACATTTAGTTACACTGGACACTTTACACCAGACAATTTACACTGGACACTTTACACCAGACAATTTACACTGGACACTTTACTTACACTGGACGCTTTACACCAGACACTTTACACTGGACACTTTACTTACACAGGACAATTTAGTTACACTGGCCAAGTTACACTGGACACTTTACACCAGACAATTTACACTGGTCACTTTACTTACACTGGACACTTTACTTACGCCGCTCACGTTACACCCGAAAACTTTACACCCAGACGTGTTACTCTAGTCACATTACACCAGATATTTTACAATGGTCACTTTACACTTCTACACTATTTTTATATTTACTGTAAAGAAAATCATTTCTGTTCTATTTTTTTTTGATATTCTACTTTATCCTTTTTATTTACATTTATTAATAATGTCTACACTATTTTCTTTTTCTTTTCTGTCCGTTATGTTTACATGCTGGACGGTCGTAATAAAAACATTTCACTGCATGTCGTACTGTGATTGTATGTGACAAATAAAATTTTAATTTAATTATGAACAGTAGTTATATTCCATATAATGATTTACTGAGCAATCATTATATGGAATGGTAGAAGTCAGTGATTAGATATTAATTACATTACAGTTCAGGTATTGGTTATCCGACATAGTGAAGCTCAACGATAGGCTGTTGATAACATTGGAGGTCAGTGATTGGTTATTAAAAATGGTGGTAAGCGAATGGTTAGTGGTTAGTAGGGTTAGTGATTTTGTTATTAGAAATGGTGGAGGTCAGTGAAGTTAGCAATTATTTATCCGGTACAGTGGAGTGATTGTTTCAGTGATTGGTTATCAGGAATAGTGGGGAGGTCAGTGATTGGTCATCATTTTTACATACTTGTTATGTTTTATTACAGGGACAGAACCAGAGTGGAGGACATGGCCCAGGAGGTGGGAAAAAGGATGACAAGGTGAAACAAACAGAAGTGAATAATATAGTGAATA
>JACRUU010000007.1:32778219-32803219 GCA_030449085.1 Kryptopterus vitreolus | reverse complement strand
TTCGTAGTTCACCTGACCGTCTCCGTCAATATCGGCTTCCCTGATCATCTCGTCCACTTCCTCGTCCGTGAGCTTCTCGCCCAGGTTTGTCATGACGTGGCGTAGTTCTGCAGCGCTGATGTAGCCGTTTCCATCCTGGAAACAGGAGAGGAAAGTTCACCATCTCGGCGTCCGGGACAGAAGCATGCCCTGGAGGTGTGACGTGTACGGTGTGCAGCTCAGACAAACCTTATCAAAAACCCGGAAGGCCTCGCGGATCTCCTCCTCACTGTCTGTGTCCTTCATCTTCCTGGCCATCATGGTCAAGAACTCGGGGAAGTCGATCGTTCCATTTCCTGAGAGAAGAAACACGTCATCATTCGCATTCCATCATGAAGATTTCTGTTTCTCCAAGTAGCAGAAAGGATCTGATGTGACGCATCATATTATAATACAGTTAGTTCTGGTCCACTAATCTAAGTGCTGATATGCACTGGGGAATTGCACTGGTGTGTGTGTGTGTGTGTGTGTGTGTGTGTGTAAAAAGGATTTGAAAATGTCACAAACCCGTATTCTATTCACAATAAAACGATAAAATGAAGAAATTTCGAATTTGAAGGCTGCAATACATCTGCTCCATGTGTGTATCATCACATCTTCTGCCCATATCCATCTGAGGAAGTGAGGAGAGTGGATAGTGAAGTTTTGGGAGAGGAATGTTCTCCCATATGTGTGTGTGTGTGTGTGTGTGTGTGTGTGTGATACAGGATTCTAGCTTCTCTACGGGTGTGGGTTTCCTTTGTTGTGTTTGTTGTTTGATGATGAAATGGTAAAAGGTCTAGACTGCAGACAGACCAGCAGTTCAGCACCCGGACTCTTCTACTGCAGAAGATCACAAATATGGTGAGATATTTAAAGTCTTCTCAGTCTGATGGTGAGGAATATTATTCTGAAATTCTTCCACAGGTTGTAGACACTTTTGTACACCAGTCATCACACGGGGCTGCTGTCTATTAACCTCATAAGTTGCAAAATGTTTCCAAAAATGTAATAATTTTGTTTTATTGTGAATAACATACGGTTTTATAGGCCCAACACTGCAATATATAATCCAGGCCAGCAATCCAATCCAATTGTAGATTTAGACTGAACAGTCAGTACGGACAGTGTAGGTAAAGTGCAGATGTAAATGAAGTATGCTCTGCAGAGGTTATCTGATCACTCTCCACCTGGAGGGAATTTCTGAGGTGGAGGCGTGGTTGAAGGTGACCTTAATTTTTTGCATGTTGTAAACACACTTGATGTCAGAGTAGGAGAAGGAGCGAGCTCGACCATGAAATAAGGAACTTTTATTCCATTTATTCACTATTTTTTTCTATTTTTCTCTTGCTTTTGCCTTTTACTTTTAATTCATTCACTCTCTCCGCTCCCTCTCCTTTCATTGCTGTCTCACCATCAGCGTCCACCTCGTTGATCATGTCCTGCAGCTCGGCCTCAGTGGGGTTCTGTCCCAGAGAGCGCATCACAGTTCCCAGCTCTTTAGTGGTGATGGTTCCATCTCCATCTTTATCGAACAGCGAGAACGCCTCCTTAAACTCTAACAAACAAACAAACAAACAAACAGGGGCTTCAGACATCAACACACAGCCTCACACACTTTTTATCAAAGTACATAAAAAGTAAAAAAAAAAAAGAGTTGAGTAATATAAGACAGTAAGTAATATACTCCCTACAGTAAGAAAAAGGAAAAGTGTCCCTTTAAAAGTTCAATTATGTAAAAGTACAAAAGAATTTGCCTTCAAATGTACTTAAGTATCCAAAGTATAAGGATTTATTATTATTATGGGGATAATGCCCTAGTGTAACCCCGATATATATATATATATATATATATATATATATATATATATATTATATATATATATATATATATATATATATATATATATATACACATATATATATATATATATATATATATATATATATATATATATATATATATATAAATAATATGAAATGATTCTTTTAATAGGAATTCCTTGTTAATTTTAATGTTACTTTGTTTAGTGGTGGTTTTAAAATATGGGACGTGGCTGCTTTAAGAATTGTGTTCTGGTTGCTTTTCCATATAAACTGGTGATACGGTGTTTAGGTTATACGGAAGCGCTTTACTGCGTTCAGTAAAAATGCGCTTTATTGCGTAATACGGATTTGGGAATGCGATGCGCTTGCGTAAGGTTCCATACAGTAATATACAGTAATACAGTGAGGAGATCATACCTGTTCTGAATGCGCGGCTAGCAGGCGTAATTGGGGGAAATTTAGGAAGCATGAGTGGATGCGCTGAACGTTTATTTATTTATTTGTTCTTTTTTTGTTGTTTGTTGTTCAGGTTTCGTTCATTCTACAATCACTCACATAGTAATGCAGACTACGTTAATCACGCATTAATATCATTACTGCCGTTAAAGTCAATTTGAAACTTCGACAACTCTAACACACACACACACACACATATATATAAATTAAATGAGGGCCGGAAAAAGGAGAGTCTACGAAGTTGAAGTCTCCTCAGATAGAAATAGTTCAGTCGAGTACAGATACACGAAAAATATACCCAAGTAGAGAATTACATTTACTTCATTACTGTTCACCACTGCTCTTTATAAATATACACTCATTATACAAACACACAGATGTAGTGTGCACACACACACACACACACTCACTTTATGAACACAACAAACACTCATTTATCTTTCTTTTCATACATTTTTTTATTATGCGTTATTTCTAATCTCATATTTCTGTCTTTTTTCCTCTTACTCTATTTCACGCACTTCTTTTCTCTACACTTTTTGCTCTCAGCAACCACATATCTTTTAACGTCTTGGTCTTTCCCTCTTTATAACCATTAATCCTCATTTTCCACATTTCTATCGACCTCTCAGTCGTCCATTTATCCATCCATCCCTTTCTTACTCACTTTCTCGTTTCTTTCCACCCATCCGTCATTCACTTCTTATTCAGATCTACTTTTCGTTATGTCCATCCATCCTTTATTCTCTACACCTTTCCATTTCTATAACCCCATCCATTCCTTTTTTCTTTCTTTAATTCTCTCCATTCCATTTCTACTCCTTTATTATTCCTTTTGTGCATTTTTTTCCGGGAGCAGCAGCTCCTCAGACACACAAAACACACTGCATTACAGATCAATCGCGTAGTAACGCACGCTGCATTAATCAGAAAATTAGTGCTGTTAAAGTGAATTTTTAACGACACCAGTTTATCACGGGTTTATTTCTGTATCGTAGAGATTGCTCAAGGAAAGAAAACTGATGGATGGTAAAAGAAAGAAGCACAAAAAAGCACAGCAAAATAAGTGGTGGACCAGGAGAAGAGAGAAGAAGAGGAAGAAGGAGCAAATATGGGCAAAATATGAATATTTCCTAAAACTTCACCTTACTGCTCTTCTCATTTCCCAGATGTTTACGATCCTACAGATGTGTAGGGACAGGAGACGAGATCTTACACATGGAACTGGAGCAATTTTAATGAGACATGTTGCAGATTCAAAAGACCTGCCCTAAAAATCTTAGAAATTCCCAGCTTAAATTGTATTTTTCATTCTGTATAACCACATATTTATGAGATTTGCAAATGATTGCATTCTGGTTTTACTTAGATTTTAGACAGCATCCCTACTTTGTTCTGGAATCTGGAATGTAGAATACAAGGATGGGTTGAAACAGAAATGGGTGGAGATGAAGAAGTAAAGTGAGAGAAAGAAAAGAGAAGAAAAAAACAATAAAGAAAAATATAGACTCGGAGGGAAATTCCGGGAGCGATCATCAGCTCTTACCTGCGATTTGTTCCTCCGTCAGCTGATCAGCCTTCAACACACAGAATGGGAAAATATTATTATTATTATTATTATTATTATTATGTGGGTGTAAAACCATATTGAGCTGATAAACACTTATTAATTACAAATTATGGATGTGTTAAATTTTTAAATATCCTAAAATTAATTAATTAATCGATTAATCGTAAGTCACCATAAGGTTATTGTAAATGTGACCTAATATGCTAATTATCATATCTGACTGACAGTACAGTTTCTTCTTTCATACAAGACACCACAGAATTCCCCACTAGCCACGCTGTCCTTCACTACAGCCCGACTCTGGCCCAGGGGGATCTGTGGTTTCGGGAATTCATCTCAAAGATGCTTAACAGGGTTGGAGCTTTATAGGAGATGAAGTTAACTTAAACCCATGGAAGAAGATCTTCATGGAGCTGGATTCCTGCACAGAGACATTGTCACGCTGGAACATGTTTGGATCTCCTAGATCACGCAAAGGGACAATTTCACATCGTCTCTTCGCCTTTTCCACTCCATTTCCACACATTTACCATAACAGTCTACAGAATGTGTGTGTGTGTTTCTCTAATAATATAGGTTATGAGTCTGAGTGAAGATCTGCTGGTCTTATAGGTGAAATATAAACATCAGTGCATCTTCAGTTCATAAAGATCAGTGGACAAGGTTATCACACACACAAACACACACACACACACGCACACACACACACAGCAGAGAATAACATGCTGATTCATCTCAACACTTATTCAGTCACTCACACACTTGTGAATACACAAACTTGTTGTTATTATTATTATTATTATTATTATTATGACTTAAGGATGATTCATATTTATAATCCCACACACACACACACACACACACACACACACACACACACACACACACAACACAGTACAATATCAGCCCACTGAGCATGGAAAGCTGCTTAAGAGAGTACACACACACGTACACACACACACATACATACATACACAAGTCCTATATTAGTATTGCTTCCATGCATGTGTGATCTGTCTATCCCGTCTTTCTTTTTATATTTCGTTCTATCAACATTTCTATCCATCCATCTATTGAGCATCCATCTGTCTGTCTATCTCTCCATCCATCCGTTTGTCTATTCACCTAACTATATATATCTATCAAAGTCTGTCTATCCATCCATCTATTTACTATAAAAATATTTATTACATTCTCTGGTTATATTTAGGACATATATTGTATGTTATAGGGGGCACGGTGGCTTAGTGGTTAGCACGTTCGCCTCACACCGCCAGGATCCGAGTTCGATTCCCGTCTCAGCCATGTGTGTGTGTGGAGTTTGCATGTTCTCCCCGTGCCTCAGGGGGGTTTTCTCCGGGTTCTCCGGTTTCCTCCCCTGGTCCAAAAAACATGCACGGTAGGTTGATTGGCACCTTGGAAAATTGTCCCTAGTGTATGAATGTGCGTGTGTGTGTGTGCCCTGCCCTGCGATGGGTTGGCATTCCATCCAGGGTGTATCCTGCCTTAATGCCCATAGACGCCTGAGATAGGCACAGGCTCCCCGTGACCCGAGAAGATCGGATATAGCGGTAGAAGATGAATAAATGAATGAATTGTATGTTATATTACACATGCATCTAATATTCTCCTCAAAAGCACTTTATGTATTTGCACAATGCTTTATTTATGTTATTAGTATTATTATTATTATTATTATTATTATTATTGTTATCTGTAAACACATAATTCCCTTCTCTTACTTTTCAGTCCTGAATAAACGGTGAAGTGGCGATCATCAGTCTGAATCTAATGGAGATAAGCTCTAGTCGTTAAGCTCATCCTGATGTACAGACAGCACATCTGCAAACATCTGTAAATCCAGTCTGGACACACACACGCGCGCACGCACATAAACATACACGGCTCATTTCTTTCTGCTCTGCAAACATTTTACAGACTGAACTGTCTGCACTCGGGCTTCCAAACCACTGATCCTTCTATCATTCTATCATTTCAATAAAGGAGAAAATGTCCATAAATAACCCACCCAGAAAGCACATTACCACATCATACAGCTCGTTCCTGATCTTTACTTCTCTCTCAATAATATCTCAATGCTTTTTCTATCAGGATTAGTCCTGATGAACATCTGTCCAGCTGTTCAGGACCTGGATTTTAACCCTTAAGAAGCTGAAACACTTCACATGTCCTCCAAGGGACATTTTTTACACACAGATATACATATCTATACATTGTGTGTGCGTGTGTGTGTGTGTTTTAATCATCGTAGTGATATAATCTGATTCATTTGATTGATTAATTGGTCGGTTAATTAATTAATGCATGAATTAATTAATTAATATCCCATTAGCCTATAATAAGCCGACAGATGCTGCATCATTAAATCCCGCAGTTCAGCCTGGATCTAACCCCAGTCCTTATTCGGACAATGACATGCATTTAAAACGTGTTTCTCCTACAGTATTATCTCTAATAAACCTTCATTTCATTGTAAACTCTAGTTTTAGGTTTAATGTCGAATTTTCCAGCTCACATGGACATACAGACCGGGACTATATTAAGGCCGTATATTTGTGCGCCGGTGAACATGGAACGTAAAATGTCAAACAGGATAAACAAATGTGAGAATATAGACATGTAAGAATAAATATGGATAGTAAATAAAAGGAATGTTTATACGCACCATGTTGTTCGTAGAGCGCAGTGAGACTCTGGTCCAGGCGGAAGCGGGTTATGGAGCGCAGCGATGCTGTTTGTTCTGTCTGCTGTGTGTGATGCGTGTGAAATGTATCCCTCCGCCACGCCGAGCCGCCAGGGAGTTCCTCCATCCGGGACACTCCCTCTGCGCACTTCCGCATCGGCGCTCTCCGCTAGAGGGCGCTGCTGATACTGCTTTTTAAATAAATTAACAATGCTGTTTAGCGAAACAATATTATTATTATTATTCAATATATATATATATATATATATATATATATATATATATATATATATATATTGAAATGTATTAAATGAATATAAATAAATATATATTACGTGTATTTTATAAATATAATATTGTTTCTGAGCCATTTATTATTATTTTATTTATTATTATTTTGCTGAGACATTTATTACTAATATAGAGCGATATTTTAAAGGGAAAAAATATCAGACAGTGATTAAACAACTCATCTAACGCTAACAATCCTAAACAACAACAACAACAACATTTTATTGATTAGAATAGATAATGAGATACAACCAGGGTGGTAATATCGCGTTCGGTTTTTTTAAGGCTTTTCTCGAATTCAGTGTGAACACAAGAAAAAAAAAACATTATTATACAATTAATATAAAAATCTAATTTAATTCCCAGGATTAGTAAAACGGGTCATTCTTTTATTTTTATTTTAATAGATTTATTAAATAAACGACTGTTATATTTAGCTATTTCTATTTATTTTTGGCACATCTCTATATTCGCTATATTCTATTTTGTTTGTTTGTTTTTTTAGTTTTTATATAAATTTAGATTATGAATTTTAAGCTGGCGAAAGTGACAGCTTCCTAAACTGGCTCTGCACACTGAAGCGCTCAGACTACTGCTGTATACTGTATCCTTCCGCACGTCTCCTGACGCGGAGGGATACATAAGTATTTATACATCATTTCAGAGCTGCAAAATATTAAAATGTGTAATTAATGCGCTGTAAAGTTATTTTCTGTCCTCAGTATTTCACTCATAAATCTTTTATTCACTTACAATTCGGAAAAGCGTGTATTTTAAATAAAAACATTCTTAAATATGTCTTAAAATGTATAATAGTTCGTCTTTTTGTCCAAAAAACGTATACATTTATTGATTTGTTTGTTTATTGATTGCTTTTGTTTTTGTTTCTCATTTACATGCATGCGTTCTAAATATCTGTTATTGATTTTGCGGTATTTTGCACATATTTGAATAACATTAAGGAAATATTGATAAGGCATTTATTGTCCACAAATATAAATAATAAAGTGGACATATTTTGTCTGATTACAGTGAAGCATACAAATCTGATGTAAGATATTTCAAATTTAATACACATTCTGAATAATTGGTATAATATATATATATATATATATATATATATATATATATATATATATATATATATATATGTGCATAATACTTCTAGTATTATATTTATAGGAATATTTTGATCATTACTGTGTTGTTAAAGCCGTTACTCTGATCCCTGTATGTAAAGATTTGCATATTGTATAATATATACATTATTATGTATAATATTATTATATATATATATATATTATCCCTATATTGCATATAGGATGATTATGTAGTATATTTAACACACACGCAAACACTCACTCCTGTTTCTGCACTATAACTGCACAGAAGAGTGCCTTCAGGGGATGTCCTGAGGGGATGATATCGAGGGTGCGCATGTTATTCGAGCACACACACACATACACACGCACACACACACACATACACACACACACAACACACAGCTAGACCCCGGCCTCACTCAGGACACTCCATCTGTTCATTAAATGCATCAATATTTGATGAGGAAATGAAGCAGCAGTGTTTACAATCCTCCCTTCCAGCCAGGTGCAGCAGAGAGAGACTAATCCTATATCACATAACACACACAAACACACACACACACACACACACACACACACACACACACGCACACAGGGATATTCTTATACAATATCCAGTTACTATAATTAAATGTAATAATGTATCATGACGGTGTTCTGTGATTATTATATTGTAAAAAGTTATGTTGTAAATTAAATTAGTGACAGTGGGTGTGTGGTGTGTATGTGTGTATGTGTGTGTGTGTGTGTGTGTGTGTGTGTGTGTGTGTGTGTGTGTGTTGAGAGAAACCCTCCTACTTGCACAAGGATTAAACAGCCTGGAAAGAGAGCACATTGCATAATACTGAGCACACACACACACACACACACACACACACACACACACACACACACACAAGCACAGCACGAATACATTTTCCTCCACCTGGGTGATAAAGCAGAAACATTGCAGCATGACAGCGCGACACATGTACGCTTCAGGGTGTGTGTGTGTGGGTGTGGGTGTGCACACTCTGTTTATTGAAAGGGAATATCCCTTTGCAGTGTTTATTGCACACAGGCTTTTCTGAATCAGCAGGAAATGCAAACAGTCACACACACATACGCACACACACACACTGAGAGAGAAAGAAAGAAAGAAGAGAAAATGCAATACAAAAAAGCATTAAAAGATTAAATGTAATACAAGACACATTTATGGTATAGAAAATAACTGAGTATTATATTAGTTTTATTCTGGTTATTTGTCTCATACTGTCGTGAGAGGTTTTTCAGGACCTGGTGGTCTACTAAAATAGTTACGATTGGGATGAACACATTGGAACACCTAACTTAATTCATCGACAAACTGGATACTGAAGCATGAAATTCTCCCCTAACTTGAATTAAAAGACACAAACATCTTCCTGCTGTTTTTGTACAAAGGCAGCTGCAGGAATATCTGGGTTGTAGTGGAAGATCTCCTGAATGAATGTGAAGCTTATGGTATCCCAGGCCTCTTCACCTTCTCATGTACATCAGTAATAACACCCTTGAATGAATCTCTACAAGATCTTGTGGAACGTCTTCACAGATGATCGGTGCTTATTAATCCAGGAAATTAACATTCATTGTAGAATGGGATGTTAAAAAATAAGGACATACCAATCTCATGGTCAGGGACATACAGCTTGTTACGGGTATCCAAATCCAAAATGTGGAGTTTGGTCGATGCAAAAGCAGACTCAACCTGAGCAAAATAAAATATAATGCATTGAAACAGTTCAGCAGGAAAGTAACACTCAAAGTCTTTAAGTATTATGCTCATTACTTATATAAGAACTAATGTTCCACAGAGAGTTTCACAAGGTGCCACACCTCCATACAAGGATTTTACTTTGTTTGTTTTGAGGGTATTTTCTTATATTTGTGTGTGTGCACTGCAAAAACTGAAATCTAATAAATGGAATAAAAGATTATTTATAGAAAACATGTGTTGTTTTTTTTGCCATGAAAGATAAAATGTCTTCAAAATCACATTGCACATTAGACAATAAATCTTAAAGTAAGAAAATTCTGCTTGTTCAGTCTCGGAAAAGTAAATTTTAATTCAAATAACAGATTTAAAGTGCAAGAATAAAGTGTTGTTGTTGTTGCTTAAGTAGTTGTGTTTTTTGCAGTGTTTTCCTTGTTAATTTCAGTGATCGCATTTGAAGCACTTGAAGTGCATCACTGTATGTCAAACGCTTGCCATGTTAAACGACTCTGTGGAAGACCTGCCCAGAATATCTTATATCTATAGTTATAACCTGCTGTCAATGATGAAATTATAAAGATGGGAAAAATAGCACCAGTTAGCACCTTTAGTCCAAACTTTCTGATAACACCTGGTACTGTACACAGACTTACTTGGCAGGTGCAATACTGTGATCAGGAAGGTGGTTTGCCCAAAGCGAGGCTTAGCCATTGCATTTGGGCTGTGCTGACTTTTGCGAATTCCCCAAATGTTCCCCAAATCTCGACTGTATAATTTCTGATACTGGGGGACTGCGTTCACATTTACATTACATTTTACATTTACAGCATTTAGCAGACACCCTTATCCAGAGCATCTTACAATTGAGCAAATGAGGGTTAAGGGCCTTGCTCAAGGGCCCCACTAGTGGCAGCTTGGTGGTGGTGGGGTTTGAACATGTGAACATTCCGGTCCAGAGGCCAACACCTTAACCACTGGGCTACCACCTCCCTACCACGTACATACTCTCCCCTTTCTCATAGAGGGTTGGTGTAGCTAAGAGCTGGGCTGCTGATCGGAAGGTCAGCCCTGGTATCGCCAAGCTGCCGCCCTTGGGTCCTTGAACAAGGCCCTTAATCCTCTGTTCTCCAAGGGGTGCTGTACCATGGCTGACCCTGCTGTGACCCTGGCTTCCAGACAAGGGATATGCGAAGAAAGAATTTCACTGTTCTGTAATGTTTATGTGACAAACAAAGGCTTTTCTTCTTCTATTCCTCAGTGTACAGAGGGACGATTACAACGAACAAAGGACAACAAAGAATACTACTAACATAGCCACTGACAATAAAAACTAAAACTATCATCCCAATAAATGACGAATAGAAATAGACTTTTGAAGCAAAAGATGGAGCTTTCCTGTAAAAAAAAATCTAAAGAATAGAAGGAATATATGAAACACTTATGATATGATATATATATATATATATATATATATATATATATCTATATATATATATATATATATATATATTTTTTTTTTTTTTTTTTTTTTTTTTTTTTTTTTTCTTCACATGTTCAATCAGCTTTGACTGTACACTGAAATAAGTTAGTGAAGTGTAAAAGTTCTTCTCTAAGAACAACATTACATTTGATTGGGTTTTAAACATCTGGAGATACCAGCTACAAAGGAAGTTGTTTATTTTGCCTGATGAACTGAAGTGGTTTGAAATCCTGATCATTGCTTATGAACTTGTTCGAATTGAGAGACGGAGTGAAAGTGAAGTTATTGAGATCATCAGACAGGTGCCGACTGCAACAGCGGAAACCCAGACCGCAAACTGCAGTGTATATATAAAAAAGGAAACTAAGAGAGCGCACACACAAACATGCAAAAAGTGGTAACCACGGCAAGTGTTCTGGTAATGAATTTGTATTCTAAACTCTAGACCCGCGAGCACAAGTGAAAATGCTCTTTATTTTTTATACATGAATATTAAAGCTGTTAAACCCATCCGTGCAGCAATTATGGTCTTGTTGTCTTTGTGTTGGCTGTATTAATGATTCTGGATGTGAGTTTTCTCCTGCATGCTCCTGAACGCTGACTCGATGTTCGTGCTGGCAGATTTAGACTCTGACTCAGAGTGAAAACGGACCTGAACACTGCAACCATAACACCTTGCCAAAACTTGGGCTGACCATGCAGCACTTTTTGAATAACTCTAACCCCGGTTTCACGGTCAAACCAGTTCAAACCTGGTCTCGCTCAAGATCCATGGGCGGTATCCGGAGGAGTCAGGGGGAATCAGGGGGAGATTAGAGGAGCCTGGTGGAGTTAATGTGAGACAGTGAGTGGCCAGGGTGAAGTCTCAGAGAGACTAGAGGAGCCTGGCAGAATCTTTGGAAGCTGGGAAGTCTAGGGGAATCATAAGACGTTACAGGGAATCTTGGGAAGTCCAGGGGAGTCTTTGGGAATCTAGAGGGAGTTTGGAGGAGTCTGATAGAATCAGAAGGCAAATTTAAGAGAGACCAGCCTAAGTCTTAGGGAGTCAAGTGAAGTCAGGAGTTCTGGGGGAGTCAGAGAAAGTCAGGAGTTCTGGGAGAATTCAGATTGAACAATACCCTCAAGACCTTGTATTTTTACTCTGGCTTTTTTGGAAGTAGTAAACATGCATAATTAATAAATTTTTGGATTTGGAGTATTATAGACATATACGTCTGCATCTCTGAAGCTCTGACTCACCTACTCAGCCACATCAATATGGCCACCATTGTTCATCATTTTTCTGCTTTCTTTCCTTATTTCATGTCTCTAAAACTACATAGAAAGCTGCATGTTAGTTGATGGTCACTGAATCTACAACACTCTGAAGAACTGTAGTACTGAGTAAAACTGGTGTTCTGGAGAATCATCGTCTCATTCTAGAAATCATGATGTATGATCTGTTCATCCTGTAAACCAAAAGATTCACAGGTTTAGAAGAATGCAAATCAGGACAATCATTACTAAACCCAGGTGAATGGTTCAATATTTTCCTCATAATCCTGTCCTGCTGATAACACGAAACACATAATTAATTTTTTTTTATATGATTGTAAACAAATTCAGGCAACAAGGGGTTAATTGTATTATAATACAGTCACCTGAGCTTTACTAAATGTGAATGTGACTTTATAATAAAAGCAGATGAAACACAGCTGCCTTATGAATGAGGTTCTGAAGGGCAATCTAGACACCTCGTCTATGAACAAAAAAGGGAAACAACCGAATGTAATGCAGAAAACAAAGAGGTGGCTGTAACACAGGAAACTCAAACCACAGAAAACTGAGAAAAACAGCTCAGAGTGCAGAGACAACATATAACACATACATATACACACCCACTCTCATACATACATACATACAAAGATAAGCAAGTGTCTGTGTGAGTATATGTGTGAATGTATAAATATTTGTGTGTGTATATTTGTGTATGTATTTATGGACATATCTGTACGTGTGTGAGTGTTTGTGTACATATGTGTATATTAGGGCTTCATCAATAGATTAAAATATATAATTGCAATCAATCGCACAATTGCCACGAGTTAACATGTGATTAATCGCACATTAACACTTTTCATCTTTCTAATGCTCTATCTAACTGTAACAGATGTTATAATTGTATAAATTACACTTAAAATCTCTCCCTTTGATAAAATTATTGATTATTTAATATTTCTTTTTCTCTGGAAATTATTCTTTTAATATTCATTTCTTGTTCATTTCCATGTTACTTTTTTGTGGTTGTTTTAATTGTAAAATATGGTACATGTCTCCTTTAAGAATTATGTTCCGGTTTTGGTTGCTTCCTATATAAACTACTGATACGTTCCATACGGTCATATAAGCTAATATAGTGAGGAGGTCATACCTTTTGTTAATGCGCCGCTAGTAGGCGTAATTGGGGGAAATTTAGGAAGCGTGAGTGGATGCACGTTGCTGGTGTTTTTTGTTAATAAAACACATTTATCATCTTTTATATACGAACACGGACTGAACTTTCTTTATTCAGGTTTCTGTTTTGTTATTTGTTGTTCGGGTTTCGTTCATTTGACAACACAACGCAGAGTGATGGATCAGATCACTCACATAGTAATGCACACTGCATTATAACACGTTAATAACATTAGGCCGTTAAAGTTGCACAGTGACAAAAAGATTTAATCTAATTTAATCTATAACACACACACGCACAGAACAATGAAGAAGCAGCTATTGTATAAAGCCATTATTCTATGAACACTGCCTCATGTGCAGTTGTACAGATACACAAGTCTGATAAGAAGAGTGTGAAACAGAACAAACATGTGCACACACGCGCACACACAAACACACACACACACACACGCACACACACAAACACACACACACACACAAACACACACACAAACATACCAGGGTTCAGTTGCTGGTGCAGAGACTGTGAGTATCTTCTTATTGTAACTAATTTACACATAGAATGTGTACATAGACTCAAATGGACACACATATACTCACACAGATGCATGCACGCACACACACACAAAATGCACATATATACACATACACACTGATGCACACACATGCACACAAACACACAAAAGAACACAAATGTATATACATACAAAATGCACATGCATATACGCACACATACACAAACATATACAAAGGCACACACTTACACAAAAGCACAAATACACACAGATGCACAAAAAAAAGCACAAATACACACCGATGCACAAACACAAAAGAATACATACACACACACACAAAAGCACAAATACACACTGATGCACAAACACAAAAGAATACACACACACACACACACAAAAGCACAAATACACACTGATGCACAAACACAAAAGCAAACACGCACAAATACACACAGATACACACACCCAAACACAGATGTACAAATACAAATAGATTCACATATACACTCACACAAACAAACATAAAAACACACAAACATATGCACAAATGCATTCAAACACACACACACACACACACACACACACACTGCCTCCAGAAAAATGCTGAGCTGGGATGCCCTGCCAGGGATTTCCTCAGCCTGATGAATTCCCCTACTGTAGTGCGCAGTAATCTACTCACAGAATCTACACACACACACACACACACACACACACACACACACACACTTGAGGAGGATCTGGGGAGTGCGTTTATGGGGGAAGCCGTGCTGCAGATGCAATGCAGTGGCAATAAAACTGGCCATAATGCAGAGCGATGCAGGACTCGCACAGATGCAGTACTTCCGCTCTCTCTCTCTCAGATCAAACTGCTGTCTCGGGAAGAATTCGGTTGTACGCGTGTGGTTTCTCTGCAGAGGGAAGATCGATGCTGCGGTTCTCGCATGGCTTCCAGCTTCTGTCAGTCTGCCTGAACTGTGAAGAACTAAACAAACGTAAACTTTGCATCTGTCTGATGTTCTCATCCAAAACCTTGATGATAATGATAATAGTTGTGGTTTGATATTATTATTGATGTCATGTGTTTTTTCCCGAATCAAGAACCAAATTTTTGATTGCACTCTTGTAGACGACATGGTTAGAAGTGAAGCAAGTCTTGACTGTGAGGCGTTAAGACTTAAAGATAGAAGTTTCTCGGTCCAAAGGTTCATATAATAGATTGTGTGTGTGTCAGGATTATGGACTATGGAGTACATTTACATTTACATCATTTGGCAAACGCCCTTATCCAGAGCTACTTAACAATTGAGGGTCAAGGGCCTTGCTCAAGGGCCCACTAATGGCAGCTTGCTGGTGGTAACCCAGCAAAGACCACACTTTTGGCCCAGCTGTCACTAATCACTTATACCTCAATTCAAAAAGAGAAAGAGGTCATGTGTAAAAAAGTGTAAAAGTGTAAAAATTATATAGTAATAATAATAATAATAATAATATAATAATAGACACTCAAAGTGCTTAACATTGTGAGAGGGGGATCTCTTCAAACGCCGGTGTGCAGCATCGACCTGGATGATGCGACGGCAGCCAGAGTGTGCCAGAACTCCCACCAAACACCAGCTTACTGGTGAGGGGAGACAGAATGATGAAGGCCGTGATGGTCAGAGGACAATGGTTAAATTTGGCCCGAGATGACGAGGACATGCCTCTACTCTTTTCGAAAGACATCCTGGGATTTTTAATGACCACAGAGAGTCAGGACCTCGGTTTAAAGCCTCATCCGAAAGACGGTGCTTTTTGACAGTATAGTGTCTCCATTACTATACTGGGGTGTGAGGACCCACACAGACCACAGAGTAAGCACAGCATGGTGGCCCTCACTACCACCTCTTCCAGCAGCAACCTAGCATTCCCAGGTGGTCTCCCATCTAGGTACTAACCGGGCTCATCCCTGTTTAGCTTCAGTGGGCAAAGAGTCTTGGACTACAGGGTGATATGGCTGCTGGCTATGCCATATAAGATGTTGTCCCTAATGTGTGATCCAGTCTGGTACAAATAGAAATTTCCCTGAGACTCCATAAGGAAGAAACCTAGAGAGGAACCAGGCTGTAAAGGGAACCTCATTCTCTCATCCCCAATACAGAATATCCATCATTACACTTCCATTGTTGTTGAGGTTCACACAATTGTAATGGACGTCTTTGTAGGAGCATGAAGTTTTCCATTTGAGACCTAAATCTGTTCTAGTATGATAATGTGCACAACGCCAGCTCCATGTTTTCCATGGGTTGGATTTGGTGGAAGATCTCCTGCTAAGAGGTCCAACCACAATCACCTTTGGAAACTTTCTCACCTACATCAGCACCTGGTTTTACTAATACACAGGTGAATGAATCGCCACAAAATCTAGCAGAACATTTTCTCAGAAGAGTGCATTATAACCCTTAATGGAGACTTAATGTGAAACAATAATGAACTGTTTATAATAACTCGCTCATTATGGAGATATCATATTTCTCTTCAGTTTTTCAGCCTGTTCATTTGTATTCCTTGCGTTCTCTAACTTGCCCTGCTAACATTACGTTAGCGTTCGAAACACTTCCGTAATTATCCATAAGTAAGTAAGTAAGTAAGTAAGCAACATGACCCCAAACCCTTATTGTTCATTGCTCGTGAATAAATAATAAAACGCTCCCATCCTCAGGTATGGCAGGGGATGAATGATGAAACCCGAGCTCGCAGACTGTAAATCAACATCTCGTTGTGTATACATTTGCAGGGACAATGCTTGAGAGGAATCAGGGAGCCCGTCCTCATCCTCATATTTACTTATAATAGTTCAGGTGATGAGAAGTTCATCCAGATGTAGGGCAATACAGCAGATCAGGTAGGTCTGAAGAGCACCAGAAGGTTCCCCAGGAGCATGAGTAGTTCAACAGAGAGAGAGAGAGAAAGATCTACAACAAACCATGTCCCTAAGAGTACTAATGATTCTTCTCAGTACTCCATCAGGGAAGATCTAGAAGATCCTAGAACCTGTTCATGGATGCACAATGAGATGAGATTAGTCATTTCATTACATAAGTTTTCATGTCAACTCTCTCAGCACTTCTTTATTGTGGCTTTTACAGGAATTAGGTTGTGTCGTGAGGACACACGAACAATGATTCCAAGCTTCACAACAGAGAAGAACATGACCAGTTGGATCTTCTCTTCAGCATCAGGCTTGATATTTCATTAGATTGTTGTAAGCCTATAAGTCTCTGAATTATGCTATTCTTAATTAGGAGATCTGTGAGTGTTTGAAGCTATTAGAGTTACACTTGTGACCAAACTATGTTAACACCTTAAGACCATAAGATTGATATGTGCTTCTTTCTGAACATCTCATTCCATGATTGCTTTTATAATAAGGTCCACTCTTCTGGGAAGATGTTCCACTAGATTTTGTGGAGAGTGGTGCTCATTCTGACATGAAGGTGTTAGTAAAGGTGATGTAGGTCAGGTTCAGACCTCATAAGTGTAAGATCCTTCACTCCAGTCCATCGAAAGCAGATATTCATGGAATAGTTTTGGGTCTCCTAGTCCAAGTAAATGTAAATGTAATTGGGTCTAAATGCTCTCTGGTGGTCCTCACAGCTTTAGTTTTGCATAATGTGTCTGTGTGTGTGTGTTTGTTTGTGTTGTTGTTTAAAGACAGACGAAGCCTGTACTTGGCGTGTTATGTAAAACGACACCTGCCTCATTATTCGCTACAGCTCACCTTCACCTGTGAATGCTCAGAGCAGAAATGTGCTGATATGGAAATGATATTGAAATCACCTTCCAGACACAAGAGTTTTTTTTTGACGAACCCCAGTAATATAGTGTTACAATAGCTATGATTACGAGTCTGGCCTGGAAGGTCCTGTTTACAAAACTATGAATTTAAGTTAATTTGCATCTATTTACATAGGCTATTATTATATTAGCCCTCCGTTTTAACATGCGGAAGACCTAGCATTTTTACGTTGCAGTTTTCCTCAAAGTACACTGCATTGTTACTTTGTCCATGCTAACATGCTGCAGTCCATTGTGGGATGTCATGTATAATCACAATTGTAATTATACTACAGTATATGTCGGATCATTAAAACCCTCCAGTGCTTCTCTTTGTTTACTCATGCAGAGGATTCCTGAGCTTCAGTTGTGTTCCACTCCATGAAGATTATGAGTAGACGCCGAAACAACAACAAACATCCCAAACTATTTAGAGACGTACCAAATATCTCGACTCATCTTGTGGTGTATCAGCTACTTCCTACTTCAAGCAGAATTCTGATATCGGGCTACTTCAATGTCCAAACATTTTTGGTTCTATCATTTTTACATTCAGTAAAATATAGAAACTAGAAATGAACTTGTATGATGATACAATTAAATTGTCCAAAAGATCCATTTAAACTAGATCCTAACTTAACAGTAATTTTGAGTCAAATAAACTACAGACACTATCTTATTTTGCATAACGCTCCAATAAAAACCAGAAACCATTTCAAAGAGAATTATTTCAATCAGAATCAGCTGGAAACTCAACAGTTTTATCGCGTTGCACGTCACCAAGAGCTTTAAAGAAAGTCTCTACTGCCTCCTTTTGGCTTAAATATTAAAGCCTGAAAATGTAACGCAAATATTCTAGTACATGTTTTTGGCATAATATTAAATATTCAGCATCAGATAAACATTGGTAAAAAAAACAAAAATGAATGAAAAAACGCCATATAAGCACATGGGAAGCTTTAATTTACAATGGAGCTCGTTATAAGGGGAAAAAATAAAAGTTTAATTTGCACTCAAATTAAATGATAAAATTATATTATTCCGGGTGGGATAATAATAATTTAAGTTGCTCATTTTGCTTCATTTAAATTTATTTATAATCAATAAAAAGCAAAGTTCCCATACCGGGAGTCGAACCCGGGCCGCCTGGGTGAAAACCAGGAATCCTAACCGCTAGACCATATGGGAGCTAGCGTCAAGCGATCATCGGTGTGAGCACCTTCGCACAGTGACATTCAGGCATCAAATGGTCAATGAATGAATGCTGCTTGGTTGTTCACGTTGTTCAGTATAAGGAGTATAAGATATAAGGAGTGTGTAACTTCCACGTGAAGATCAGAATATCAAATTTATCTAAGAAGCACCATGCCTTGATCCAGTTGATCAATCGGACAAAAGAACTTGCCGTTCCCATACCGGGAGTCGAACCCGGGCCGCCTGGGTGAAAACCAGGAATCCTAACCGCTAGACCATATGGGAGCTATACTCTAACCCATCTCAGAGGTAAGACACACCCACTCTAATGTGTCCGTTGTCCGTTGTACATCACTACTTGTCTATGTCCGTTGTAGATCACTACGAGCTCATCTCCATATGCAGCGCTCTCTCTCTCTCTCTCTCTCTCTCTCTCTCTCTCTCTCTCTCCCCTCTCTCTCTCTCTCTCTCTCTCTCTCTCTCTATATATATATATATATATATATATATATATATATCTTGTATGTATTCAGGTCATGTGGTCAGTGCAAACGAAACTGTATGTTGCGAATTTATTTTTATATTAGTTTAATATATAATTATATACATACATATGTATGCATCGAAGGATAACAAAAAAGCCATTGCATTTAATCTATATATTTCTATATATTTTTCTTATCAAATGGTACATCTTGAAGTAACCTTTAAAAAAATACGCGTTCCCATACCGGGAGTCGAACCCGGGCCGCCTGGGTGAAAACCAGGAATCCTAACCGCTAGACCATATGGGAGCTATAGACTTAATGGATCTAAATCTATCAAAGCAAATACAAACAAATACAAAATGTAATTTCAATGCATTTCCCTTATCCAAATAGCCAATGAAATGATACACTATACACTATTTCCGTGTATTAAAAAAAGACACGTTCCCATACCGGGAGTCGAACCCGGGCCGCCTGGGTGAAAACCAGGAATCCTAACCGCTAGACCATATGGGAGCTACACAACAGAACCAAACCAGGGGCCACCTGCCAACAATTCAGTAAATAAAAACATTATATTTTAATTATGGTTGAAGTTAAAGTGCAGATCATCACACACACACACACACACACACACACACACACACACACACACACACACACACACACTATATATATATATATATATATATATATAGGCTCGCCGCCGCGCTCGGGGGGCGGGGGCGGACGGGGCCGGGTCAAAAAAACGGGGGAAGGGGATTGCCCGGCCCGACCCCCGGCTCGGGCGCTCTTCCCGGGCAGGATTGTAAGGGATCCGGGCGCTCTGGAGGTCCGAAAAAACGGAAGCGTTTTCCCCACCGTTTTTCGACCAGGCCCCGTCCGCCCCCGCGTCCGGCGAGCCTATATGTGTGTGTGTGTGTGTGTGTGTGTGTGTGTGTGAATTACCTCCTTTAGGTCTATCCTTCCTCTCATTGTGGCTGTATATGAAAGTGGTGTTAAACTGAGTTCCAGAAGGGCAGATGATCTGCACTTTATCTTCAAACTTCAATAATTAAAATACACCAGATCCAAGTAATCAAGTCATTAAGGCTTATTTGAAAACTACATGGTATGTATATTGGAGCAGGGTTGTAACAAAACACTTGCAGGGCTCCAGCCCTCCAGTAACAGAGGAACGCTATACACTACATTGCCCAAATGAATCAAACAGAGGATTTCTCAGCCTTATACGTTATTGGGATGAATATGAACATTGACTGCAGCAGCCCAGAAACAACCTCACAATCTAGTGGAACATCTCAGGAATGTACGAGGAAGAACAACACACTAGGACAGAATGGAGCAGACCAGTTTATTCAAGCAGCATGGATTCCTAGTGAAGGTCTTATGTGAAGGGACAAAATCTTTGGGACAAAATCTCATTTTAAACATTCTACAGGGATCCATTTTGACTGATCGTTTTATAAATATAAATAAAATGCGACAGAATGCGTACTGTAGAGATGGACATCTGTATGTGTTTATATATAATTATTATTAGCACACAAAATCATGAAGAAGATCATCAAGTCCTTTCTCACACCGTGATTCCTGACATGGCTTTTCTTGCATGAATGCGCTGGTGCGTGTGAAACGTACTCTGCCAGGTGAAGCTCTTGCCGCACTGCGAGCACTGATACGGCTTCTCTTCTGTATGGATTTGTTGGTGGGTCTGAAGGTTTCCCTTCTGGCTAAAACTCTTGCCGCACTGCGAGCACTGGTACGGCTTCTCTCCCGTGTGGATGCGTTCGTGAGCTTTCAGGTTGCTTTTGTTGGTAAAACGATTCCCACACTGCACGCAGCGATAGACTTTGGAGTCTGAGGGCAGCTCCGGTGGAAATATCAGGCTCTGAATCTCTCCCGAGATCACTACTTTCTCGTATTCGTCAGCGTGCGCCACCCTGATGTGGTCTTCCAACTCGGTTTGAGACGTGTAGGACAAAGAACACCACATGCAGGAGACGACCTGCATGTCCTCCATTTCTGGGGAAGAATTGAGAACATTAAGTTGTGAAATAGAACATGCAGTTCTGAAAAAACATATGCGAGAGTGAGATCTTCTGCCAAGACTGTGACATGGTGTGATACAGACAATGAGATACATCTCCACCATTCTAGACCGCATGCTGCATGTTCCTCACGCTGTTCTAATCAGACAAAGCCATCAGCCCTGACTTGTCCAGGAAGTGTGTATTTTATATTTCTTACTTATACTTATCTATCTATTTGTCTGTCTGTGTATCTATCTGTCTGTCTATAAAAATTGTAATATCTAATATTAATATTTTTAAAGAGCAATGTGACTTTTTTATTCGATTTCATTCTTTGTGACAACTGATTAATCAAAGGATAGATTCTTTTCAAAATGGATAATTACATTAAAAACAAACAAACATAACACTCCATAAAAATGAATATAAATGTATGCAGGTTCAGTATGTAATGTTTTTTGTGGACATTTAGGGATTTGCTGTTTTTTTTGTAATTTCACGCTTTACAGTAAGATTCCATTTGCAACATTACATTTATTCATTCATTCATCTTCTACCGCTATATCCGATCCTCCCTCGGGTCACGGGGAGTCTGTGTCTATCTCAGGCGTCTATGGGCATTAAGGCAGGATACACCCTGGATGGAATGCCAACCCATTACAGGGCGCGCACACACACACACACACACACACACACACACACACACACACACACACACACATTCACACACTAGGGACAATTTTACAAGGTGCCAATCAACCTACCGTGCATGTTTTTTGGACCGGGGGAAACCGGAGAACCCGGAGATACACCCCCGGGGAGAACACGCACACACTCCACACGCACATGGCCGAGATGGTACTCGAACCCAGACCTTATATATATATATATATATATATATATATATATATATATATATCTATATATATATATATATATATATATATATATATATATATATATTTAGATGTGAGGTGAACGTGCTAACCACTAAGCCACCGTGCAACATTACATGAAGTAAATACATTCTTTAGTTATTGTTTGTAAGATTATGTTGTTTTAGAATAATATCATTTCCATCTTAACTTTAGGTAATGCACTATAATTGTAAGCAAGGGGCACGACAGGTCAAAAGACAAATGATGTGATGGTGGTCTTTAGGGAAACAAAAGACCCCTGTCTCTCTCCTGGAAAGGGATGTAGAGGTATTGGAGAAGCACCTAATGGTAGAGCATTGAACTATAATTTTTTATGCTTTTAAAGGGGGGGCAAACTTGAGGAAACTCAGGACCAGGATGCTCTATGTGGTGGTGTGGACCACCTGCTGTTAAAGCTGTTACATTTTTACTTTCTTGTCTTAAGAGTGTTATAAGAGCAGTGTTACCACAAACTGTCATTCTACACATGCCTCCTTCATCGTCGGATTCTTCCTCTTTTACAAGCATGATTCGAAAATTTTCCTTCTGCTCATCCATGGAGCTGCAGGACATGCTGTTTGACATTCCTTCACCTGGAAAAATACATTAACAGTTATTTAAAAAAATAAAACTAAAAGCACTCTAACGCACAGAATGTAATCATTCTTGTTTTGCTTTCCTTACAGACATAATCTTCATCTTCAGGTTCTTCCTTTATTACTGGTTTTTCCTCGTGTCCCTCAGAGCTCGATGTCCATCCAGCTGAAATCCCACAAACACGGTCAGGGACACAAATACGGAAATCTGTGAAGCTTTTTTGAATCTGTGGTGACTTACAGAGGTGGTCTTCATCTTCCTCTTTGATATGCGTGCGATGGATTACAGAAGCTGTAGCCGTACAGGTTTCTGTCCTCGTATCCTCAGACATCTACAAAAGGTCATGAAGGGCTGAAGATCGTGACGATATCACCAAAGGAGAATGTGATGATCTGCTTGTTTACACGCCCCCGTCCTTCTTTGCAAAACTAGTATTTACTGTATCTACTGGCTTTCCACAGGTGTGTCCTAACACCTACACTTACCTTTGAGCGAGAAGGTGTGTGTACAGAGTTTCCTGTAGACCTCGGCAGAACCTCTGCTACTTCCATTACAGACCGTCTAAAACCGATCCAGAATCTGGGAAAAAAAATAATTATACACAGAATTCCAGATTTAGATGAATAAAGTATGAGGTATCCCAGAGGTTTAAGTAATGGACTTCTGCTCAGAAGGTTGTGAGATCAAATCCCCTGAGCAAAGCCCTCGAACCAACAATCTCTCTGTTATAATACAAATGGCATAATTCACCATTTATGGATTCATCACTGATCACAGCACACACACCCTTCTGGGAAGATGTTCCACTAGTTGATTTGTATAGATTTATTCACCTACAATGGTGTTAGGAAAGCCGGGTGCTGATGCACCTGAGAAGATGAAGAGTTTCCTGAGGTGCAATCAGCATTCACATTCATCCCAAATGTGTTCAATAGGGTTCAATAGGAGGAGATCTTCCAATTAATGGAGATAAGATCTTCATTTTACAAAGACCTTGAACAGGTTTGGGTCTCCTAATTCAGAGTTGATCTCCTGCAACCTAAAAACTTGGTGCTAACAAGTTGGTGAAGAACAACATTTGGGTGAGATCGTTGGGGTGTCCAAATATTTTTGGCCTACCTAAGTTTAGTTTTATTACATGTTAAATATTCAGTGAGTGTTTTCTCTACATCCTATTTGCTGCAGTCATCTGTGGATTTACCTTCAGGATAAATGAAGCAATTTATCCATCCATATGTCCTACTGAACTGCTGCTGTAATCATAAAAACGGTCCTGATCTCATCCCAGGGTCTGTCTTCAGAGAATATGTGGATTATGGGAATTTATGGGAATTTGCTTGAATTAATGGGAATAAATTAAATATTTGAAACATTCTGTTTGACATTTGTGATTGAATTGTTAGAACAATTTTTTTAACAATAACACACAACACAAGGTTTTAAACAACACAATGATTTAAAAATAAATGTATGTAATATTAATGTAATTTACGTGAATATACATCAAGATTTATTATTTTATATATTACTTTGTGAGCAGAATTTAAGTTGAAATGATGTGTGTAACCTTACAGTAAGTGTCTGTGTGTGTGTGTGTGTTTGTGTGTATGTAACTGCAAGCACTGAAACTGCATTAAATCTGCTGTTTTAACCAAAATGAAGATTATTTTTCCATCCAAATTTATGTTCTCTCTTATTGGCTAATCTGCAATGTTGTAAATTCCCGTTTATTCCCATGGAAAGTTTCGAGGCTAGAACATTGATCTATATTGATTTTTTATAATAATTAAGGAATGCCACCCCACAAATAATTTTCTAGATCT
>JACRUU010000007.1:32728219-32773219 GCA_030449085.1 Kryptopterus vitreolus | reverse complement strand
TCACATGACCTTACATTTGCTCCTTTTAACTCTGTACATAGAAAAGTCACATAAAAGCAAGCAAAAGCAAGACTGTGTGTGAACGAAGATCATTGTTAATGAGGTGACCTTGCTGAGACATAAATTATGTATTCAAAACTATGTGCACCCCCTGATAATCACATTATGTCTTCTACCTTTATATTAGACAAGGTGGTTTAAAAATGTTTCAAGACTAGTTTTGTCATTTAAATAAAGTGTAATCAGTCAGCAGTCTTGAAGTGATCTGGTTAATCTTCTTGCACAGAAACAAAAGGAACATGCATGTGTCTCAAAGACCATGAACACTCAGTGTGCTCCCACTTTTCACACACATTGTAGGTGTGTGTAATTTATAAACCTGAAATGACTATAAAGCCACTTGAAATAAATTTCCTCCTTATAAAAAGTAAGATGGGGGCATGGTGGTTTAGTGGTTACCACGTTCGCCTCACAGCTCCAGGGTCCAGGTTCGATTCCCGGGTTCGAGATAGGAACAGGCTCCCCGTGACCCGAGGGAAGATCGAATAAAGCGGTAGAAGATGAATGAATGAATAAGTAAGATGAAATACCCGAATCCCCCTAATCAGGAGGCGCTGGAAACATCATCTCTATTAAAAAACCCAAAAGAGAAGAAGACAAGCTGCATCAGTTAAGCATTTCTAATGAAAATATTCCTATAATATAAAATCTTGTTTTTTTTTGTGGGATGTTGAGGATTTGCATTAAAATATTGATGTAAAACCGGGGTAAGTCTACACACACAGAGCATAGTCCAGCTGACATTCTGTTGCATTAAAACTTAAACATATAAACATAAACAATATCTTAGTTATTAAACCAACATTATATCATATTACAGTATCACACAGGAAAAGTATATATATATATATATATATATATATATATATATATATATACTCTTGATTGTAACAGATTTCACAAATTTCACTAAAAACCTCTTCCTTAAAATTGTTTAATATTTAGTTTAAATTGGAAATGATCACTTTAAAATTAATGTCTTGTTCATTTCAATGTTATTTTTGTCTAAATGTGTATTTTAAATGATGTTTCTTTATTCATTTGTTATTCATTTGTATTAATCGAAACGTATTTCTTAAAAGAGCCACGCACTATATTTTATAATTAAAGCAACCACTAAAAAGGAACAATGAAATGAACAAGATATTAATTAATTAAAAAGAAATATTAAAAGAATAAAGTAAATATTAAATGATCAATAATTTAATTAACGGGAAAGATTTTGAATGAAATGTTAGTTACAGTATTAGAAACATGAAAAGTATTCATTTATGGTATTGCTAAAGTATTGATTAAACATTTCTATCTATCTAACTAACTAACTAACTAATTATGTGCCTATATATATATTTGTGTGTGTGTGTGTGTGTGTGTTCGTTCTGCTTCCTTTGACGCCAGTTGTGAATTTTGACTCCCCTATTTTCTTCAGGGGAACCACTTTTGGCAGATTACTGATTTGAAGTTTGATGATGCAATCAACAGGGGCACGACTGGGCTGCAGGAAACGTCCACACACTCCTGTTTACACACGGGTAAAGTATTATCCAGACTGGGTGATGCTGAACAGAATTTAGCAGGTTCTCGGTGGGGTCTCAGTGGGATCTCAGACTGGTTTCAGGCAGGTCTTAGCAGGTCTCTGCTAAGTAGATTCTGGTATATCCTAGCTGGATCTCAGCAGGTTCTTAGGTTGGTTTCAGCTGGGTCTAGAGGGGATATTAGTGAGTCTGAAAGATTAGTTTGCACTTTTATTTCTTTGCTGAATAAGTATTCTTTTTTTAAAGCTTTGTGAAGATGTGAAGACAGAAACCTGTGAAGGAATAGCAGGCTCTGAGGGACAATGTGGACCATCAGAAACATATAAAAAAGGAAGAACATGAGGATGAGGATAAAGACTACTTCTGTAGACGGTCTCATTTTTAGTATTAATGTGATGCCTTTTAACAGCTGTGTTATTAATTCATCAGATTGGCTTTCAGGTGGATGGAGATCGAGCTCTGTGGAGGATGTTACACCTACAGTCAAACAGGAACCTGTAATAAAGGAAGAAGTTGAAGATGAAGACTATCACTGTAAGACATTAGAGTCTGGAGCTCAAAACTACTTCAGTAAGTCAGATTGTATTTGTGACTATATATATATATATATATATATATATATATATATATATATATATATATATATATATATATATATATATATATATATATATAGATATATATATATATATATATATATATATATATATATATATATATATAGTTAAAATATATTGTAAATTGTATTGTCAATTGTAAAATATGCCATGAATATAGGGTTAGGTTTCCCCCATGCTATGTTGTCAGGGTAACTAATATTATTTGCAAAATATACAGTATTATAGTGAATATACACATTAGTTTCAAATAAATTTCTGATTATATTATTATTTGACCTTTAATATTGATAAGATATCGAGAAGTGAGTTTGATAATGCTCAATTATGAGCGGGTGTGTGTGTGTGTGTGTGTGTGTGTGTGTGTGTACGCCGCTACACCTAAAGCAAATTGCGAAAGGGAAATCGCAACATCCTACGTATTTGTGACGTAGGAAAATTTAATTAACAACCCATAAAGCATCTTCAAATGCAGGTGTGGAATGTAAAGCTGACGGAGTTCCTCTGGCTGCAGCTCAGTTTGTACTGGTTTTGTAACACAACAACGCAACAGGAGTTTTATCAGTAAGCGATTTCCTGTAAATAGACCAGGATCAGATAAGACGGATCAATGCTGAAGTAAGTAACTGTGTAAAGTTCTGCTGTACTCTGGAGCAGAAGACATGTCCTCCAAAAAGAGTGTGTGTGTAAAACAGGACTTAAAACAAGTCATTAGGTGAGTTACTTCCACAAACACTATATTTTTTTATAACAAAAATTAGATTTGGGTTCAGGTTGTGTAATAGTAGATAACGTAGCCCTGAGCTAATATGCTTAAACAATGCTGGATTTCATTATTAACATTCACTATAAATATAAATAAATAAAGATTGCTATGTGCTTCTTTTTCAACACCCAATTGCATATCAATTATCCCTTTCTGTTATAATAAGCTCCATTCCTCCTGAGAATACTTGGTGGATTTTTCTGGTATCAGTTCCTGACATATATATATATATATATATATAAGGACAACTCTTTACTTTCACTCATTGCATTTTTGCACAAAATCTGTAAACCCTGACTTTTTTTCTAATCAATCTGGTGAAATGTCAATATTTTTTCTTCCTCTACTGTTTTCAGACACATTTCAGACTATGTCCTGTCATTGTACAGATTTTTCATGTTGATCTTTCATTTCCTGTTTATAACACAAATATCAATCATCAATATTTGTATCTAGCCATGTTTAGAGTATTAATATAAAATAGAGTATTATTATTATTATTTACTTGAATATAATCTGCATTTCAGAAGCACAAAAAGAAAGATGTTAAACTCACCAAAACCCAGCTGTGTGTCCATGAAGAGTGATAACTCGATAGAAATACCAATCGAATTTAAAGATGGACAACGTTCTACAGTTCTGAGGTCAGTATAGTTAACCTGGTATAGTCATTTCACATATATAGCTCTTTGCTTTTTGGCACTAATGTGTGCATCAGTCTTCAATGACCTTCATGATATTTAGTAAACAGGTCTTGGTCACATTTAAATAAGATTGGAGGTGAGTTGGAAATTATAGGGTGAATTTCATGTCATTTGTTGTGTCCAGTCTTCTTGCCACTTGTCGAATAGATAATGCTTTAAGGTTTTTTCTAAGCATAAGCTTTTTTTTGTGTTGTGTTAATTGTTTTGTTTTTTTTTGGTAACAGATTGCAAAAAAAGCAATTAAACAACATTGACCTGAGCTCCATTTTCCAGGTGTGTGTCCTGCTTATGTGTGGTTCCTGTGTGTAGTATGCATAAATTTGTATTAAATACTTTAGCAGGTAACATATTTCTCTCTTCTCTCTCGTTATATAATATTTCCATCTGATCTATTAATGTGTTTTTTTTTTTATCCAGGATGTGAAACACAATATAATCACACTGATAACGAATGCGGTGCAGAGGTTTGAAAAACTCCTCAGTCCAGGATGCACTGCGATGGACATAACGGATGAGGAAAATCTGGATGTGGTCAAAGACGCAGTGTTGAAGATCACATTGCACGTCCTGAACGGCTTGAACCGTACGGATCTGGCAACTGCATTAAACAATAGTACGTTCTTCCAATAGATTCTATCCCCACTTATTGCTGCAAGTGATTTGTCCACACCCACATCATTTTCTTAACTTTGTGTTTTCTTAACTTAATTTTTATACCTACCACTTTCCCCCACTTATTTGTTATTTGACCACACCAAATTTTTTTAGAGCCATGTTATTTGGTCATAAACGCCCCCCCCTCTCCATTTAGAGCTATTTTATCTGACAAAGTATACAAAAAAAAAAAAAAATTTATATATATATATATATATATATATATATATATATATATATATGAATATACATGCATCAGTCAATCTGTAATAAATATAACCACTGTTTAAAGCATTGAATTTAATTTGACCTTTCTGTTTACTAGAGTTGGACCCGGTCTCTGAACTCAAGCAAATACACAAATCTAACCTGGGAGAGAAATGTCAAAGGATTAATGAGGGAATCTCACAGCCTGGAAGCTCAGCACTTCTGAATGAGATCTACACAAAGCTCTACATCACAGAGGGTTGGAGTGGAGACATTAATAATGAACATGAGGTGAGACAGATTGAGACAGTAGCATCCAGGAGACCAAGCAACACAGGAGAACACCATCAAATGTAATGATCTCTTTAAAGACAAGTCCATCAGAAGTGTGCTGACTAAAGGAGTAGCTGGAATTGGAAAAACAGTCTCTGTGCAGAAGTTCATTCTGGACTGGGCTGAAGGAAAAGCAAATCAGGACGTCACCTTCATGTTTCCCCACTTCCCTTTAGAGAGCTGAATCTGATGAAGCAGAAACATCTCAGTCTGATGGAAACTTCTTCATCACTTTTTCCCTGAAATAAGACAGCTGCAAAAAATTAAATGTGACTCCTACAAAGTTCTATTCATTTTTGATGGTCTGGATGAGTGTCGACTTCCTCTAAACTTCCAGAACAATGAGGTAATTGTGTGATGTGACAGAGTCAGGCCTTCAGTGGATGTTCTGCTGACGAAACCTCATCAAGGGGAACCTGCTTCCCTCTGCTCACCTCTGGATCACCTCTCGTCCAGGAGCAGCCAATCAGATCCCTCCTGAGTGTGTAGACCAGGTAACAGAGATAAGAGGGTTCAGTAATCCTCAGAAAGAGGAGTACTTCAGGAAGAAGATCGGTGATCAGAGCCTGGCCAATAAAATCATCACACACGTCAAGGCATCCAGAAGCCTCTACATCATGTGTCCATATTCCCAGTCTTCTGCTGGATCTCAGCCACTGTTCTAGAGAGAATTGTTGGGTGAAGCAGAGAACTGGAGAGATCTCAAAGACATCTGACTCAAATGTTCACACACTTCCTGATCTTTCAGATCCAAACACAAGGACCAAAAGTACCATTTCAGAAATGTGACCCTGATCCTCAGGTGACCAGACAAGAGTATTCCTGGTACTGGGAAAACTGGCTTTCCAACAGCTGGAGAAAGGAAACCTGATCTTCTATGAGGAAGACCTGAGAGAGTGTGGCATTGATGTTAGAGAAGCTTCAGTGTACTCAGGAGTGTGTACTCAGATCTTCAGAGAGGAGTTTGGACTTCACCTGGGGAAGGTGTTTAGCTTTGTACATCTGAGTGTTCAGGAGTTTCTGGCTGCTTTATACGTGTTTCTTTCTTTTACCTACAAGGATCTCACAAAAGATCAAAAAACTACTTCATGTTTTTCACCAAATAAACATGTCTGAGTTTCCTGAGGAGTGCTCAAGGCCTTACAGAGTGAGAATGGACACCTGGACCTGTTCCTCCGCTTCCTTCTGGGTCTCTCACTGGAATCCAATAGACTCTCTTACGAGGATATACCACAGACAGGAAGTGATTCACAAACAAACAGGCTTACATCAAGAGAAGATCAGGAGAATCATTAAAATCCATCAATCTGTTCCACTGTCTGATGAACTGATGATGATTCTCTACAGACTAAGCCAAAAATATACTCTCTCCGTGATTGTTTGTGTTATCACAGTTGGTAATTGTAAATTGTGAGTTGTGGATATTCCAGAAAGCTGTATATTTTTTATTTTTATAAATGCTTTACATAACAATTAGTATTCTGATATTTAATAAAACATTTGAGCCAAAAATATTTTTCTTAAAAATTGTGAGTTGTGGATATTTGTATCTTTGTATTCTGATATTTAATATTTGATATTTTTCTTATCCAGCCTGCGTGACTGTAACCTGACAGAGGAAAGCTGCAGAGTTCTCTCCCCGGTTCTCAGCTCCAACTCCTCCAACCTGAGAGAACTGAACATGAGTTACAATAACTTGCAGGATTCAGGAGTGAAGATGCTCTGTGCTGGACTGGAGGATCCACAGTGTACACTGGAGATGCTCTTGTGAGATTAATATATGCACACACACACACACACATACTATGATATGTTTGTATAGAAAAAGCAAATACACATTAACACATACATGTCTACTCTCTACTCTGGTAGCATTAGCATTCATTCATTCATTCATTCATCTTCTACCGCTTTTTCCGGTCTTCCTCTGGTCACGGGGAGTCTGTGCCTATCTCAGGCGTCTATGGGCATTAAGGCAGGATACACCCTGGATGGAATGCCAACCCATCACAGGGCACACACACACACACACACACACACACACTAGGGCCAATTTTTCAAGGTGCCAATCAACCTACCGTGCATGCTTTTTGGACCGGGGGAGGAAACCGGAGAACCCGGAGTAAAAAAACCCCCTGAGGCACGGGGAGAAGAACATGCAAACTCCACACACACATGGCCAAGATGGGAATCGAACCCGGATCCTGGAGGTGTGAGGCGAATGTGCTAAACACTACGCCACCGTGCCCCCCCAGCATTAGCATAAAAACCCATAAAAAGTGCTCTCACCAGCATTTTCTGGACTTTTTTTAGGTATGTGTTATTGCTTTACATATGATGTAGGCATCTATGGGAAGCAAATGGAAATAAAAATAGCAGTAGTGAGGGAGAACTTGGAAAGACATAGCATGTTGGATGATGTGCAAAGACAGAGCTACTAGGAATTAGGTATTTCCTCAATATACAAACAATATACACCGGACACTCATTAGATTATGACCATCTTTCTAATACTGTGTTGGTTCCGTTTCTCCGATCCATTGAGTATTAACAGCATGAACTTCTTCATCAATTTGAGCTTGTATGTTGGATTGGGTCGAGGCACGGTGGGGTTTAGTGGTTAGCACGTTCGCCTCACACCTCCAGGGTCCGGGTTCGAGTCCCGTCTCGGCCATGTGTGTGTGGAGTTTGCATGTTCTCCCCGTGCCTCAGGGGGTTTTTTTCTCTGGGTTCTCTGGTTTCCTCCCGGTCCAAAAACATGCACGGTAGGTTGATTGGCACCTTGGAAAATTGTCCCTAGTGTATGAATGTGTGTGTGTGTGTGTGTGTGTGAGTGTGTGTTTGTGCCCTGCGATGGGTTGGCATTCCATTCAGGGTTTATCCTGCCTTAATGCCCATAGACGCCTGAGATAGACACAGACTCCCCGTGACCCGAGGGAAGATCGGATAAAGTGGTAGAAGATGAATGAATGAATGAATGTTGGTTTGGACCACACAGTCCAGCTTTCTCTCCCCATGCGAATTAATGTGCCTCGGCCACCTGTGACCCTGTTTCCGGTTTCTTCCATGGGCGACATTTAATAGATCCTCACCACTGCAGACCTGGACACCCACCACAGAAACTTCTCAAAAAATCGGCAAAAATAACACTATGTTAAGTGTGAGAGGGTTTTGTTTTTGCAGGATGTGTTGCTGCAACATTACAGGTGCAGGATGTGCTTCTCTGGCTTCGGTCCTGAGGTCCAACCCTTCCTCCCGGGTGAAGGAAATCTATCTCTACGGTAATAAAACAGACAAAGCAGGAGTAAAGCTGCTCAATGATCTAGTGAAGGATCCACAGTATACACTGGAGAAACTACAGTGAGTTCCTGATTTCCTGCTGACTTCACACACACACACACACACACACACACACACACACACACACACACACACACACACACACACACTTATAGTACACCCACTAAATAAACACACTACATATCGGTGCCAGTCAGATAACGACAATGTGTTTGGTGGTATAGCAGTATAAGTATGTTGCCTTACCATTACAGATTTACACAAAAGTTGTTGAGATATTTTACTTTCACACATGTTTAGGTTTCACTAGTGTCATGCGTCCCAAATGAATAGTGAATATGTCATTTCTGTCATGATAGAAATGCCCAGGTTTTCCAGTACACTGCTCTGGTAAAAGTTTCTTAATTATAGATAGGGTTTGGGTGAAGCCTAGAATATTTTGTTAGAAACTTCCCACTTTATGCATCTTTATTTAATTTTTTTTTAAATTTAAGGTAAGGTAGGTACCCTACTGAAGAATTTGGTTGTGTTTGCATTATCTTTTTTTTGACTTGTCTTAGGTCTTTTGTGATATTCTAGTATGATGCAACCAATTTGCCTTCATTAAGGTAACATTAAAGAGAATGTTATATGAGACATGGTGCAGTAGCACACAACTGCTACTTTGGTTTTGGGGAATATGGTGCTACACTATATATGTATACAGTCTAAAACAATGTGTAATTATTGTGTGCTATCGCTTCCTCTACATTCATTCATTCATCTTCTACCGCTATATCCGATCTTCCCTCGGGTCACGGGGAGCCTGTGCCTAGAGGGATCTCAGGTGTCTATGGGCATTAAGGCAGGATACACCCTGGATGGAATGCCGACCCATCGCAGGACACACACACACACACACACACACATTCATACACTAGGGACAATTTTCCAAGGTGGAAATCAACCTACCGTGCATGTTTTTGGACCGGGGGGAAACCTGAGAACCCTGAGAAAAACCCCCTGAGGCACGGGGAGAACATGCAAACTTCACACACACATGACCGAGACGGGAATCAAACCTGGACCCTGGCGGTGTGAGGCGAACGTGCTAACCACTAAACCACCGTACCCCCTCCCCCATTTCCTCCACAGTTTGTGCAAATTAATTCAGAAACAAGGTTTTAGCAAAGTGAGGTACTAATGTGGGGGACCCAGGGTGCAGTCTGCATTCACATTCGTCCTGTTCGATATGCTCGGTGTATAATGTTCATGCTGAAGACATCTGGTACAATCATGTATCTCCCTCATTGTCGCAATAGTTTAGGGAAGAACCACATATGGGTCAGGTGTCCCAGTGCATTTGTACATATAGTTTAGGTATATATTTTGAATGGTTATACAGTAAATTAGGTATATTTTATCTGTTTAACCTATCAATGTTGTGTGTTTGGATTTTAATGCCTTATATGTTCTGTTTTTCTGCCTTTCAGCATTGAGATACATGATTGATAAGTTCATGAGCCTCACCACGCAGCCTTCTGTTCAGAGACAGGACCGGTCGTCCTACAAGAGCCTGGTGGACTCACTCATATACCAACTGTCAATTTTCAGTACCAAAGCATTTACACACAGCACATAGATATGTTGACATTTCAGTGATGACAGAAATATAGCTATATTTTCGATAGCTATTTAAGCTACAGTTATTTCTGGATTTTTTATTGAATTATTATTATTGTCATTTTATTATTTCAAATAGCATTTGTTTGTAATGACAGTGAAACTATATATTATTATTATTACAGATATCCCTACATATTATTAAAATATATAACACTTAAAAAAAAAGTGAATAAAAATTAGTTTTTTATAAGATGCTGTAAGATGGTAGGCCATGGCTGTTCTGCGGCATTTGTTTCCATGGTATATCGACAACTTGGAATCGATCTTCCCACTTTTTCGGTCATGTCATTTATTATATATATATATATATATATATATATATATATATATATATATATATATATATATATATATATGGATATATATTTATGTATTTATTGTAGAAATTACAGAACATTTCCAGCATCAGCCTTTAAGAATAATAATGTTGTTTGCGCCTATAGGAAAATGTTATAGGGTCACTCTATAGCAGTATATAACACCAAGGTACTGACTTAGAATACCTGTGGGCATTTAGACACACTCCAACACTCGTTGTGTAAATGAGAGTCTTGTTTGTCTATAACTTTAAAATGTAGACACTCGCTATTTCAAGATCTCCTGTCCCTTTTCTGTTTTTTTTTTTTTTTTTTTTTTACCATGACTGTGCCTCTCATTTTGGATTCATGCGCATGGTTTCTATACAAGACAGGGTTCTCTACACAAGCATCAGCCAGCAGTTATTTTACAATGCAATTGCCGTGCAAAAATAACAACATACAGGAATCCTTCAGGAATGATGAAGTCAAAAACCTACAGGTTCATCCAGCACACTTTTTCATAAATCTTGTTCATTATTTTTCTGCAGGTTACTTGTGGGAATACTGCAGGAATTATGAATTCACACTGACAGCATGTGCAGGACATCTAGTTCTTATTATACAGGATGTTATAATTCTTACAGGACATGCGAAAACTATTATTTGTATTGTATTGTCCTTTGCATTTTTGTGGAAGCTGGAACTTGTGCTTCTAAATTGAAATAAGCTTTGTACTCTGTTTGTGTCCTTTATAAAAGAAGCAAGCTTGTGTTATTTGTGAATATATTTTCTGCAAGAACTGAATATATGGTCTTATAATAAATATAGTATCAGAATATTTTCTAAAAATTATTATTCAATAACATCTTAAGAATAGGGCACGGTGGCTTAGTGGTTAGCATATTCGCTTCACACCGCCAGGGTCCGGGTTCGATTCCCGTCTCGACCATGTGGGTGTGGAGTTTGCATGTTCCTCAGGGGTTTTTTCTCCGGGTTCTCCGGTTTCCTCCCGGTCCAAAAAACATGCACAGTAGGTTGATTGGCACCTTGGAAAATTGTCCCTAGTGTATGAATGTGTGTGTGTGTGTGTGTGTGTGTGTGTGTGTGTGTGTGTGTGTGTGTGTGTGTGTGTCCTGTGATGGGTTGGCATTCCATCCAGGGTGTATCCTGCCTTAATGCCCATAGACGCCTGAGATAGGCACAGGCTATATGGTGATATGGTTTTTCTCCTGTGACCTGAGGGAAGATCGGATATAGCGGAGGAAGATGAATGAATGAATGAATCTTAAGAATACAATTTACTTGAGTATGAACATTAAAATAAATACACTTCTTAGGAGTACTTCTTTGTAGTTTGTAATAATAAATCTGGTTTAATGATTCAACTGTTCAAACGCTTTCATATAAATGTCATTTACCTTCAGGACCAGTCAATAAAATGATTTTTAAAGACAAGTAAAGATTCGTTTCACTGAGAGTAAGGTACAGTCTTAAGGTAAAGAATTAGTTTTAAACACTAAATTGCTTTCTATATATAATACTACGACAAAAATATTCAGGAAAATGAGTTTGTAATATTTTTGCTACCTCAGAAACCTTTTTGCTCAGCGATGGACTGACTTCTGAGGTGACAAAACAGTATTGCTTTTCAATGTAACAGAAAAGTGATAACTTCTGAGGTAAAAAAAAAAAAAAAAAAAAAAAAAAAAAGTTCTGAAGTTTCCAAGGTATTGATTTCCAAGGTAATAAGAAATAGTTATTATTTTTGCGGTAAAAAGAAAATATTTATGACACAGTTCATAATAAGCGCACTTCTTTTTGTTGCCTCAGAAATCTTTTTGTCCAGCGATGGACTTACTTTTACTTACTTACATTTACACCACACACTGCATCTGTCAAGCCACCAGCATTATCGCTGACCACACACACACACACACACACACACACACACACACACACACACACACACACTTCAATCTCCTGCCATCTGGAAAGAAATATAGAAGAATTCGGGCCCTCACATCCAGACTGTCAGACTGTATAACTGTTTTTTCCACAAACTATCAAACAAAACAAATCAAAAACAGCAAAATACAAAATAAAATAATCGGTTTAATTCACTGAACCGACAAATACAATAGTCTTGTCAATTTAATGAAAGTTGTCATACATGTAGCACTCATGTAGATTTGTTGTCTGTTGTGGCATTATGCTACGCTACTGCATTCCAATGTGTCCATTTTACGCAACAGTAAGTGTTGTTAGGCATAAAGAAGAGAAATTTGATCGTTTCTTTCTATAAACAATTGATTAATTCCGTCTTTTATTAGCTTCCAGGATGTGCGGTACAATTTCCTGGCAACAGCATCGCTCGTTTTTGCACATTGCATATTTGTTTTTCACTTTACAGGAGTTCAGATTTTATAATATAGAATTCATAATTTTAAGATCAAGTACGTCTCCAGTAGAAATGACCTGATGAGTCTGGAGATAGATTTACTGAATAAAACTCTTTCCACAATCTAAACAGTCTCCTGTGTGAATGCGTTGGTGCTGTTGGAGATTACTCCGCAGGGTGAAACTCTTCTCACAGTGGAAGCAGTGATATGGTTGTTCTCCTGTGTGAATGAATCTGGAGGTGAAACTCTTTCCACACTTGGAGGTTTTTTTTTTTTGACTGCTGAGATGGCCAAAACTTTCCCAACACTTTGAACAGTGATATGACTTTTTTTTTTGTGAATGCACTGGTGGTGTTCGAGACTACTAGAATTGCCTAAAATACTTCCCACAATCGGAACAATGATAGGGCTTCTCTCTCATGTGAACACGTTGGTGAATCTGAAGATCTGAACATGTTAAAAGGAGGCACATAGCCATATTATGCTTAGTTTTCCACAAACTTGTGTGCATACAGTGTATGTAGCAGTGTTACCTGTGAGACAGGAGCAGGACAGTGTGAAGGATCTCTGCAGGAACATGGCTGGACCTCTCCATTAGAAGCTCTTAAAGGTTCTGGATAAGGTGTTTATTATTCTAGAATATGAGATTAAATTGAAAATGAACAATTAGACCATTTAGACCATCAATTAGACCATCAGTTATAAATCCAGTTTATAAAATACCTTGTGCTTACAATCCCAAATCTCTCTTTCACTAGGTAGTGAACTACATAGGGTCACTACACCGCTTTCTCTCCCTATTGTAGTGCACTTCGAAGGGAGAAATTCGGGATTGTACCACAAACAGCTCGGCTGGTTGAATTTACCTCAGGAAACGCAGACAAATAAACACAATATAGAGATGCGGGTTTTATATAATTATGATTCATAAACGACTTTTCGGCTGATCATAACAAAATGTGTTGTTTTTATTTGTACCACTAGGTGGCAGCAGTATGACATGAGATGCGGTGTTGTCCTTAGTGTACCACTTATACTGCCGTTTTTTTCCCTGATTTGGTTTTCTTTGAAATGATTACTTTGTAAAAATCATTTCACAATAATAATAAAAAAAAACAACAACAACAAAAAAAAAACAAGGGGTTTTAAACTCATTATTTCCTTAGCAAAAAGAGGCACATCTATATATTATATACACTATTAAATACGCACTAGAACGTTTCAGATCATCAAACAAATGTAAATATTAGTCAAAGATAACAGGAGTAAACACAAAATGCAGCTTTTAAATGAATGTTTTTATTATTAAGGGAAAACAAAATCCAAAACTAAATGGCCTAGAGTGAACAAGTGTTTGCCCGTAAACCTTTTGGTCCGCTCATCTATGCAGAATTGTTGTTCAGCCATATATCGAGCATGAACCGCCTTTAATACAGTTACTGAATATAATAAATATAATGTTTATTTATATGTATTTTTGTTTATATATATGCTAAATTTACAAATTTTATTTGTCACATAAATATCATACAGAGTAAGACATGCACTGAAATGCTTCTCACAACTGTATAACATGTAAACATGAATGCACAAGTATTAAAATAATCAATGGGTGTTAATACCTTTATAAGAAGTAGTAGTGGAAATGATGGCACGACCCCCACAGAGGCCTGATCTCAACATCATGGATTGTGTGTGGGATTCCATGAAGAGACAGAAGGATGTGAGAACATGTCTCCATCCACAGAAGATCTGTGTTTACTTCTCCAAGATGGAACAAACCTAACCAGCCGGGTTCCTTCATAAACACTGTGTAAGTATAACTAGAAGAGTTGCTGCTGTTTTGAAGGTAAAGTGTGTTTACACCAAATATTGATTTGATTTCTAATATGCATGTTACATATTTCGCAAAATTCATAGTAGTAAATGACATGATCCTATGGTCAAATCCCTCTCCAGTGTAAACGGGACCAACAGTTAAGATAATCAAAATGTGGCCTGTGGGGGCAGACTCTGAACATCAGGACTGCTTTCCACACACTGACTGGAGCATGTTTGCCACTCGGGCGACTTGTGGCTCCCACTTGGATGTATGTATGTATGTATGTATGTATCGGGGTATATATATATATATATATATATATATATATATATATATATATATATATATATATATATATATATATATATATATATATATATATATATATCATATATATATACACACACACACACACACACACACACACACAACACCACACACACACACACACATCTGTATAAAAATATTTAACCGGATTTACACGTTGCATATTTGTTTCATGATAGTGTTCAGATTTTAATTGCAAATGACATGATTCTAAGATAAAGTACCTCTCCAGTGTGAATGACCTGAGGAGTTTCGAGATAGATTTATTGAATAAAACTCTTTCCACAATCTAAACAGTCTCCTGTGTGAATGCGCTGGTGCTGTTCCAGATTACTCCGCTGGGTGAAACTCTTCTCACAGTGGAAGCAGTGATATGGTTTCTCTCCTGTGTGAACGCGTTGGTGAATCTGGAGATCGCTTTGTTGAATAAAACTCTTCCCACATTCTGAACAGTGATAGGGCTTCTCCCCTGTGTGAATGCGTTGGTGTCGTTGGAGACTGCTTTGAATGGCAAAAGTCTTTCCACACTGTGAGCACTGATGACGCTTTTGTCCAGTGTGAACGATCTGGTGCAGCTTTAAATTTCTCTGACAATTAAAACTTTTCCCACACACTAAACACTGATATGGTTTCTGTCCAATGTGAGCTTTTTGGTGCCGTTTGAGACTACTGCGATGGCCAAAACTTTTCCCACAGTCTGAGCATTGATACGGCTTCTCTCCAGTATGAATGACCTGGTGAGACTGGAGTTCGCTTTGCTGGATAAAACTCTTACCACAGTCTGAACAATGATGTGGTTTCTCTTCTGTGTGAATGAGGTAGTGTCGCTGGAGATTACTCTGCTGGACAAAACATTTTCCACACTGTGAGCATTGATTCGGATTTTCACTTGTATGGTGAGTCTGGAGATCATCCTGGTGAATAAAAGTATTCCCGGTTTCTGAACAGTGATGGAGTTTCTCTCCAATGTGAACGCACTGGTGGTGTTTCAGACTACTGGAATGACCAAAACTTCTCCCACACTCTGAGCACTGATACGGTCTCTCTCCTGTATGAATTTGTTGGTGTTGTTTCAGACTGCTGTGACGGCCAAAACTTCTCCCACACTCTGAGCACTGATATGGTCTCTCTCCTGTATGGATTTGTTGGTGTTGTTTCAGACTACTGGGACGGCCAAAACTTCTCCCACACTCTGAACAGTGATATGACTTCTCCCCTGTGTGAATGCGCTGGTGGTGTTTGAGACTACTGGAATGGCTAAAGCTCTTCCCACAGTCTGAACAGTGATATGGTTTCTCTCCTGTGTGAACTCGCTGGTGTGTCTGAAGGTGGCTTTGTTGCTTAAATCTTTTCCCACACTCTGTGCAGTGATGGCGCTTCTCTTCTGTGTGAATGCGTTGGTGTCTTCTGAGATTCTTCTGGCCAGTAAAACTCTTCCCACATTGTAAGCACTGGTAGATATCTTTCTCAGTATTGGGGCTTCTTGCTGGCAGAGCATTCCGATGTTCTTGCCCTGAATTTATCAGTCTCTCATTTTCCTTGGAGTGACACCCTGTGATGTGTTTCTGGAGGCACCGCTGAGATGTATAAGAAAGCGAACACCAAAAGCAGGAGAAGACTGGTAGCCGGACATCTTCCTTTTCTGTAGGACAGAAATCAAAGTATTAAAATCTCACTGCACAATGGAGAAGCTTTGAGTTTTTAAGCCAAGTAAATTATGAGATCAAACAACCAAACACAGAAAAGAAAGCATTAGATCTGTGATGGATTTCCAGGAAGACCAGGTAATCACTCCTAGCATTTAAATGTGGCTTGGTTAATCAGATTATAAAGGGGCAGAACCAGGTTCAGAATAAAAATAAATAAACAAAATTGACAACATAGGTCAAAAGAGCTACAAGACCTTTTTGAAGCTGAAACACATTCTGCAAAATGTTGTAGCCAGAAGGAGCCATCTCCGCTCTTCTGTTTTGATTGTGACAATAGAAATTCTATTAACTTGGAGGAGTACACAATCAGTGACCAGCTACATCGGCAAGTGCACTGATGACGTGACCTTCTCCAAGACCATCACTACACACTCCAACCAGAAACCGTGGATGACTACAAAGGTGCGCACGCTGCTTAAATCCAGAGACTCCGTCTTCTCAGTAGTGGACCGACCTGGCGCATGTGGCGGGGCATCCCGGCAATTAACCTGCTAGTGACAGTGATGGCTCGCTCCAAGATGTGCTGAACGACTTTTACAGGAACAGAACAATGTGGCGTCAAGAAAGACCACCCCTCCTCCCAATGACAATGAGGTGTAAAGAATTAAACCAGTGTTACAATGTTATGATACTTAACCCCATTCTGTTTTAGTACAGGAGGGAAATTCTTCATCTTCAGACTCTTTCTTTACAAGCTTGATAGGAATTCCTCTCAGTTGGTCTACAGCATCCACAGAGTCTGATGTTTCTCCACCTGAAATGCCACCAAGTATATTTAACGTCAAGGAAACCTCTGAAGAACTGTAGGAGAAATACACTCTGCTGTCTTACAGAGAACGTCTTCATTTTCAGGTTCTTCCTTTTTGATATATTTCTGTTCTCCCACAGGGGTGATGTGTTCCACAGGATCTCGTGTTACTTCACCATCTAAATGTAAAAGAATACAAAATACACACACACACACACACACTAGGTAAGTCAGTAATCTGAACCCAGGATAAGCATTGAATCCACAACATAAACAGTGACATTGGGCTGTAATGATTCTTATAGTCTTACAGACATCACCTTCATCCTCAGGTTCTTCCTTCTTTACATGTGTATGTTGGTCTACAGGACTGACGAGACACACAGAGCCTGATGTTCCTCCATCAGAAGTTTCAGCCGGTGCATCACTACAAACCTAGTACGAATCAGGGAAGAAAACCAAGTGTTTTATTAATTGGATCAAACCCATTATAATAGCAGTTACAACAGTTCTGATGCTACACTCATGCATGTGAACGTTGACTGCACCTCAGGCCTCCTCTCCTCCATCACTACCTGACTTTACTAACAATAAATCTTCACCAAATTCAGTTCTTTCATACATGAATGGAGATTATGATCAGTGTGAATGGGTATTAAACGTGTAATGAGATGAGGCATATGCATAGATTTCCCTTTTTTAGTGTGTATACGGTGTATGTATCAGTGTCACCTGGTGTGGGTGTGAAGGATCTCTGCAGGAACATGGCTGGACCTCTGCTGACTCCATTAGAAGCTCTTAAAGGTTCTAGATAAGGGGGTTCTTCTTCTTCTTCTTCTTCTAGAAAATAAGATTTCATTGTAAATGAACTATTACACAATTTAAAGAGCTAAAATATCCACATAATATTTATTAATTAAAACTATCATAAAGTGTCAAATATATCAGTAATAAATCCAGTTTATAAAATACCTTGTGTTTACGGGTTAGCAGTTCCACCAGGGGTTTACTCAGACCCAATCCCAAATCACTGCTCTTTCACTAGGTAGTGAACTAGATAGGGTCACTACAGCGCTTTATCGCTCCCTATTGTAGTGCACTTCGAAGGGAGTAATTCGGGATTGTAGCACAAACTCGGCTCGGCTGGTTGAATTTACCTCTGGCATTAAAGAGAAACGCAGACAAATAAACACAATAAATAGATGCATGTTTTATATAATTTTAAGTCATAAAGGACTTGAAGTTGATCAGATCTAAAAGAAAATCAACTCGGAAATGGCAAAACCCCTTAAGCTCCTCTTCATCTGTTGTCTGTTTAAAGTGGTGAGCTTGATAATGCGCCATCTACTGGAAGAGTTTGTTATTTACATCATAAACACGGCAAATCTCATGTTGCTCAGCAGGGTTTTGGTCATTTCAGTCAAGGGTGGAAGTTCATTCATTCATTCATTCATCTTCTACCGCTTTATCCGATCTTCCCTCTGGTCACGGGGAGCCTGTGCCTATCTCAGGCGTCTATGGGCATTAAGGCAGGATACACCCTGGATGGAATGCCAACCCATCGCAGCGCACACACACACTCATACACTAGGGACAATTTTCCAAGGTGGCAATCAACCTACCGTGCATGTTTTTTGGACCGGGGAGGAAACCAGAGAACCCGGAGAAAAACCCCCTGAGGCACGGGGAGAACATGCAAACTTCACACACACACATGGCCAAGACGGGAATCGAACCCGGACCCCGGCAGTGTGAGGCGAACGTGCTAACCACTAAACCACCGTGCCCATAGGGTGGATGTTTTCTGGCCTAAATAAAGTAAATAAAATACTAAATAAAATACTCTCCCAACTCCCAAGAGAATTGTGGTCCATCCAAATCCAAACATCATGGGCGTATAAAGGTGGATTTCTTCTTTCTTAAATGTCATATGGCAGAAATGTTCCTAGAAAAACTAATTCCACCATTAAATTCTACAAGTCTCTTTTAATATGCCTGAAAATGTGCTCAAAAAAGTCTGTCTGTAGATGAAAGGGTGTAATCTTTATGCACCAAATTGAAGAACTGGTTTACCTGAAAATAGTGATGAACTGTTGACACTCTGTCTGAAAATTTGCCTGCAAAACATCTTTGCCATATCAACAAATATAACACAATTTGTTGATTTTTGCAGATGTAAAGAATGTGCCTATTAGTACCATTAGGTTGCGTCAGTGTGATATTTGTAAATATATTTTTGTCCCTGAAGATGCGGTGTCTCACGAGTTGCATAGTTACACTGCCGCTTTTACCTGTGCACTCACATTGTAGTTCATTCATTCATTCATTCATTCATCTTCTACCGCTATATCCGATTTTCCCTCGGGTCACGGGGATTCTAATGCTGGTGGCTTGACAGATGCAGTGTGTAGTGTAAATGTACATGACAGAGGGAAGAGCGACCGCGATGATCTCAGCCATCCTCACTGAGATTGTGTAGTTCCCAAACCAGGCAGTGATTCCACATGTACACATTTATACACACACAAACACTGTGTGTGCTTTTTTTACTTCAAAAATAATGACTATATTTCTTATCACCTTGGAAATCGGTACTTTTTTTTAACCTCAGAAGTAATTATTTTGTTATTTATATTGTTTTGTTACCTCAGAAGTCAGTCCATCGCTGAGCAAAAAGGTTTCTGAGGCAACAAAAATATTACAAACTCATTTTCCAGAATATCTTACTTATGTAGATTTCTACGTCAAGTAAGATAAAGTATTAGTACTTTGTTACCAGACACCTCTGAGTAGGAAATACAGACTGGTTAAAGGTGAAGGTTGGATTGCATCAGGGATCACCTCTGAGCCCTTTCCTGTTTGCAGTGGTGATGGAGTTCCCCTGGTCTATGAAGGTTGCGGATGATCTTGTGATTTGTGCTGCAGGTTGAGAAGAATCTGGAGAAGTGGATGTATGTGCTGGAGAGAAGGGGAATGAAAATCAGTAGGAGTAAGACAGAATACATGCATCACCGTTATACACTGCTGGGAGAAGTGCATGTAGGATGTTTTGGAGACAAGGTGAGGGAGGCTAGGCTGAGATGATTAGGACATGTTCAGAGGAGGGTACATAGGGAGAAGAATGCTGAGGATGGAGTTGTTAGGGAGGAGGAAAAGAAGAAGACCAAGAAAGAGGTTTATTAATGTCATGAGTGAAGATATAGGGACACAGATATAGGGGACAAGGTATTATGGAGGCGAATGATATGCTGTGGCGACCCCTAACAGCAGCAGTTAAAATAAGATGATGATCCGATTGGGCCCGGTCATGACCACCACCAGCATGCTGAGCTCTGGGGCCACTAGGGGGCGTGTACACACTACTGTTCACACTGTTGACAAATGACTTCACGCCATATCTTAAAGTTTGCGGTTGACATGAGCAAAAAATATGAGTCAGCATACAGAGATGAAGAACAGGGGACTTGAACATACAGTTACATCCCAACAAGCTGTCTTTGAACTAGAATAAAACAAAATAGTTGACATTAAGAGTAGTATGACTCGATTGCTCTCCAATGGAGGTCATGTAGAATAGCAATACACAGTGTTGGGAGTAAGTAGTTACATGTAACGCCGTTACGTAATTTAATTCTAAAAGAAAAGTAACAGTAATTCGTTACAGTTACTGAGGAAAAAAAACGTGTAATTAGTTATAATAATAATTTGGGGGATTTGTAAAGATTACAATTTTATTTTCAGTAAGTGCTATCTATTGAACAAAAGTAATCAAATGTAATCAGTTACTTACATTTTATAAAGTAATTGGAAAGTTACACTACTTATTACATTTTGAATAGGGTCATTTGAATCTGTAACCTATTACATTTCCAAAGTAACCTTCCCAACACTGTATGTATTTGTGTGTGTATGTATATGTATATACTGTATACACATATACACACATTATATATATATATATATATATATATATATACATACACACACATATATAGAAGGAGTGCAGCAAAGCCTTGCTTTAACATCCTACAGTTGCTCTGCCCAACCAGGAGTAAATACTTGTAGGCAGCGTTGATAAGCGGGCTAGGCTAAAGCTCTCTATACCCAGAATTCTCTTTGGTAATGTTTGGTCACTTTTATAAACAGGAGCCACCGTTCACCTAACCTGGAATTTATGGTTTATTTAAGTGTAGACCCTTATAACAGCCCAGAGACTTTACATCTACTATTGTTACTGTGTGTACAACCCACCAAGCTGGCAATGAAAGAACTACATGCAGCCATTATTACACAACAGTCAATTGTTGCGGGTGACTTTAACTACTCCATCTTACAAACAGTTCTCCCTAGATTATAACAGAACGTTTCCTTCCACACCAGAGGAAATAAAACCCTGGTGTACACAGCTCCCCCTCCCCAGATCACCTCTCTTTATTCCTCTCCGCCTCATATTTACCACTCCTCCAAAGTGTGGGTCCAACAGTTAAGACAATGAAAATGTGGCCTGTGGGGGCAGACTCTGAACATCAGGACTGCTTTCCACACACTGACTGGAGCATGTTTGGCACTCGGGCGACTCGTGGCTCCCACTTGGATGTATTTATACATCCGTATTAAAATATTTAACCGGATTTACACGTTGCATATTTGTTTCATGATAGCGTTCAGATTTTAATTGCAAATGACATGATTCTAAGATAAAAGTACCTCTCCAGTGTGAATGACCTGAGGAGTTTGGAGATATATTTATTGAATAAAACTCTTTCCACAATCTAAACAGTCTCCTGTGTGAATGCGCTGGTGCTGTTCCAGATTACTCCGCTGGGTGAAACTCTTCTCACAGTGGAAGCAGTGATATGGTTTCTCTCCTGTGTGAACGCGTTGGTGAATCTGGAGATCGCTTTGTTGAATAAAACTCTTCCCACATTCTGAACAGTGATAGGGCTTCTCTCCTGTGTGAATGCGTTGGTGTCGTTGGAGACTGCTTTGAATGGCAAAAGTCTTTCCACACTGTGAGCACTGATGACGCTTTTGTCCAGTGTGAACGATCTGGTGCAGCTTTAAATTTCTCTGACAATTAAAACTTTTCCCACACACTAAACACTGATATGGTTTCTGTCCAATGTGAGCTTTTTGGTGCCGTTTGAGACTACTGCGATGGCCAAAACTTTTCCCACAGTCTGAGCATTGATACGGCTTCTCTCCAGTATGAATGACCTGGTGAGACTGGAGTTCGCTTTGCTGGATAAAACTCTTACCACAGTCTGAACAATGATGTGGTTTCTCTTCTGTGTGAATGAGGTAGTGTCGCTGGAGATTACTCTGCTGGACAAAACATTTTCCACACTGTGAGCATTGATATGGTTTTTCTCCCGTATGAATGCGCTGGTGAATCTGGAGATCATCTCGTTGAATAAAATTCTTTCCACATTCTGAACAGTGATAGGGTCTCTCTCCTGTGTGAACGCGTTGGTGTCGTTCAAGACTCCTTTGACGGACAAAAGTCATTCCACACTGGGAGCACTGATATGGCTTTTCTCCAGTGTGAATGAACTGGTGCGATTTTAAAGTACTCCGTCGATTAAAGCTCTTTCCACACTGTGAACACTGGTACGGTCTCTCTCCTGTATGAATGCGCTGGTGAGTCTGGAGGTGACTCTGTTGCCGAAAACTCTTCCCACAATCGGAGCAGTGATGGAGTTTTTCTCCAGTGTGAACGCACTGGTGGTGTTTCAGACTACTGGAATGGCCAAAACTTCTCCCACACTCTGAGCACTGATACGGTCTCTCTCCTGTATGGATTTGTTGGTGTTGTTTCAGACTACTGGGACGGCCAAAACTTCTCCCACACTCTGAACAGTGATATGACTTCTCCCCTGTGTGAATGCGCTGGTGGTGTTTGAGACTACTGGAATGGCTAAAGCTCTTCCCACAGTCTGAACAGTGATATGGTTTCTCTCCTGTGTGAACTCGCTGGTGTGTCTGAAGGTGACTTTGTTGCTTAAATTTCTTCCCACATTCTGAGCACTGATGCCGTTTCTCTCCTGTGTGAATGCGTTGGTGTCTTCTGAGATTCTTCTGGCCAGTAAAACTCTTCCCACATTGTAAGCACTGGTAGATCTGGTTCTCAGTATTGGAGCTTCTTGCTGGCAAAACATTCTGATATACTTGACCTGGATTTATCTCTCTCTCATTTTCCTTGGAGTGACACTCTGTGATGTGCATTTGGAGGCACCGTTGAGATGTATAAGAAAGTGAACACCACAAGCAGGAGAAGACTGGTAGCCGGACATCTTCCTTTTCTGTAGGAGAGGAATAAAAGTATTACACCCTCATTGTATATTGGAGAAGATTTGAGTTTTTAATCAAATTTTATTGTTTTAAATAAAAAATAATAAATAAACATATCAACAAAGTAGGTCAAAACATCTACAAGACCTTTGGGAAGTTGAAACACATTCTCCAAAAGTCTAGAAACTCTGACAGATCCAACTAGGGCCCCAGTGGGATCTGTCAGCATCCAAGAAATTTGCTGACCCCTCAGTCCTCATGCAGCACAATGATGAACGGACAAACCCCCTCTAGAACAATAAAATCCACCTGAATTTTAACAATAGCAAGGCAGTGGAGAATGAATTGGCCATTAAAAAAAATAAAAACAATTGTTCTTCTCTTAATCCAAGATTGCACTGTGTCACTGGGCAGGCGATGACGTACACTTTGACGTGGGGTAGTTCCGCCCCCAAACAGAGCCCATCGTATGGATCATGATTCAGTATACACATAACCCACAGATTAGTTAGTTAGTAAGTCAGTAACTACATAACGAATTAACTAACTAGCTAAGTAACTAAGTAAGTGAGTAAGCAAGCAACTAAGCAAGTAAGTAAGTAAGTAACTAAGTAAGTAACTATGTATGTATCTATGTAACTATCCATCCATCCACCCAATTTTACAGATCGCAGAATGAACGATCGCCTGACGATATTGATTTTTAAGTAATTTCATAACTACACAGAGCAGTCACGTGTTCACGTTAATGTGTTAAACAGTCATCAACATCGATTAGGGGAGGAGCATAAGTTCAAAAATTTCTATCGCATTACTCATAACTTATATCTTTACAATAGAAATTCTTATAAAAGAAAACCAAATTATTTTTCGCCTCCTTTTTTTGCGGATCCGTAATCTTTGTTCTGTAGCACCGCTGACTAATAAAAATATTTAATAATTCAATAAGAAGTTAGTTTATAAATGTTAACTGCACTGTATGTTGTTTTCTTTATTTTAGTTTGGAGTGAAGAGTTTGAAAACGTTCTTCCATTTTTTCCTCCTCTCTTACCTGTTCACGGTCCAAGGTTAGCGTGTAATAATGGTAACAATGGTCCCCATGAAACAGTGCTCGGTGATTATTTAACTGCACTAAATGATTCATCGAGGCACATTCATTTGCGTCGATGAATTTTTGTAATTTCATTACTCAAGTTACTTGAGGAATCGTTACAGTTCTACATAAGTGTAATAATAATAATAATAATAATAATAATAATAATAATAATAATAATAATAATAATACAACCAAAACCTCTGCTGCCTCAGAATCAAGTAAACTAAATACTCATCAACATCTAGTATTCTTTTTGGGACAGCATATCGGTTTTCTAATGGAAATCTAAATATGAATAACCCCACAGGAAATGCTAAGCTAAGAGCACAACATTTGCATTAATGAGTTGTGGGATGATGACCCCTTATAAACGTTATAGTAAAAGATGTATTGCCCTTCACTATGGTGGAGCTGATTCAGGTAGAGTAGGCAATAGATAACTGATAGTTAGTGATACTGATAGTTAGAGATAGCAGAATTCACTGTTAATTTCTGCTTCAATATCATCAAATATGTTATGCTGTGGGATGCTGAGGAAATATCTCTCACTTTAGGCACTTTCTTCCTGTTTGTTTGGAGTCATTTGTAAACTGCAGTACTACATTTACATTTACATTTATGGCATTTGGCAGACACCCTTATCCAGAGCCACTTACAACCGAGCAATGGCTCAAGAGCCCACTAGTGGTAACTTTGTGGTTGTGGGGTTTGAACCTGCGATCTTCTGGTCCAGAGGCCAACACCTTACCACTAAGGCACCACCTCCCTATTTACATTTACATTTGCGGCATTTGGCAGACGCCCTTATCCAGAGCGACTTACAACTGAGCAATTGAGGGTTAAGGGCCTTGCTCAAGGGCCCACTAGTGGCATCTTTGTGGTGGTGGGGTTTGAACCCATGATCTTCCGGTCCAGAGTCCAACACCTTAACCATTGGGCTACCACCTCCCTACCACCACCTTATCCCTATATAGAATAAATTAATTTACAGTTTTTTCACTTTTGAATATATAAACCAGTGCACAAATTTTACATGTATTATTATTCATTCATTCATTCATCTTCTACCGCTTTATCCGATCTTCCCTCGGGTAACAGGGAGTCTGTGCCTATCTCAGGGGTCTATGGGCATTAAGGCAGGATACACCCTGGATGGAATGCCAACCCATCACAGGGCACGCTCACATTCATACACTAGGTGGTGTAAAGAAATAAACCAGTGTTACAATGTTATGATACTTAACCCCATTCTGTTTTAGTACAGGAGGGAAATTCTTCATCTTCAGACTCTTTCTTTACAAGCTTGATATGAATTCCTCTCAGTTGGTCTACAGCATCCACAGAGTCTGATGTTTCTCCACCTGAAATGCCACCAAGTATATTTAACGTCAAGGAAACCTCTGAAGAACTGTAGGAGAAATACACTCTGCTGTCTTACAGAGAACGTCTTCATTTTCAGGTTCTTCCTTTTTGATATATTTCTGTTCTTCCACAGGGGTGATGTGTTCCACAGGATCTCGTGTTACTTCACCATCTAAATGTAAAAGAATACAAAATACACACAAACTGTGTAAGTCAGTGATCTGAACCCAGGATAAACATGGAATCCACCATGATTATGACCAGGATAAACAGTGACATTGGGCTATAATGGTTCTTATAGACGTACAGACATCACCTTCATCCTCAGGTTCTTCCTTCTTTACATGTGTATGTTGGTCTACAGGACTGATGAGACAAACAGAGCCTGATGTTCCTCCATCAGAAGTTTCACTACAAACCTAGGAATGAATCAGGAAAGAACACCAAGCCCAGATTATAATCATTCTGTCTGAGGAAATCTCAAGTGTTTTTTTATTGGATAAAATCCATTATAATAGCAGTTACAACAGTTCTGATGATACACTTATACCTGGTGTGGGTGTGAAGGATCTCTGCAGGAACATGGCTGGACCTCTGCTGACTCCATGTTCTAGATAAGGTGTTTCTAGAAGAGGAACAAAAAAATCTAAATGAACCATTAAACCATTTCATTAGATTAAATATCCAAATAATATTTATTTAAAAAACGGTTGTAAAGTAGAAAATATATCAGTAATAAATCCAGTTTATAAAATACCTTGTGTTTACGGGTTAGCAGTTCCACCAGGGCTTTACTCAGACCCAATCCCAAATCACTATTCTTTCACTATGTAGTGCACTACATAGGGTCACTACAGCGCTTTATTGTAGTGCACTTCGAAGGGAGAAATTCAGGATTGTACCACAAACTGTGCAGCTCAGCTGGTTGAATTTACCTCAGGCATTACGAGAATAGAAACGCACTCAAATAAACACAATAAAAAGAAGTTGTTTTATATACTTATGATTAAGAAATATGACTTTTTTTCGGGCGAGGATGATCATATCTAAAAGACAATTCCCTCGCAAATGGGAAAACCCTGAAGCTTCTCTTCATCTGTTGTGGGTTCAAAGTGGCGTTCGTGGTGAAGCGCCATCTGCTGGAAGAGTCTGTTACTTACATCACATCATACCCTGAGCTGCTCATCACACAGAAGGTTTCCCAGCAGGGTTTAGGTCCTTTCAGTCACGTGTGGGACTTTTCTGGTGGTTTTGAGAAGGCCTAAAAATATTAAATAGTGCCCCTTGTTGAAGGTTAAAGCTGCTCAATAACACTGAAGGATATTTGGCCTCAGTGTTTGTGAGTTTAACCTTCTAACTGTAGTGAACTAAGACAAACCTGAATCGTTCCTGAAAGATAAACAAAACACCCATACTGTATGTTCAGTAGATTCTACTTCATTATTCATTCAGTCATCTTCACACACACACTCACGCACACTCATATATTCATTCACTAGGGACAATTTTCCAAGGTGCCAATCAACCTACAGTGCATGTTTTTGGACCGGGAGGAAACCGGAGAAAAACCCCCTGAGGCACGGGGAGAATATGCAAACTCCACACACACATGGCCGAGACGGGAATTGAACCCGGACCCTGGTGGTGTGAGGCGAACGTGCTAACCACTAAGCCACCGCGCCCCTATACTTCATTATTCTATTACTCTATTTGTTGACTAGGATGCAATATCACTTCTCTTTATTTAGATGTAAGTAAAACAAAGAATGTATGGATAGATTCCTTTTTTCAGGATTCATTCATTATTCTGCAGCATCTGACCAGGTAGCTGAACCTCTTGGGCCTGAACAACTCCTTCTGCAATAGAATCCAGTTTGGATCGTGGACGGCACCTCCAGCATGGACAGCATTGGGACCCATATATGCACTTTATGGAGGGTTCTAAGAATAGTTCCCTAGTTAGGTTTGTGTAGTTGTGTGTTTATGTTGCCTTCTATTACAGCTTAGTCTCGAGGGAATGTCGCTTCCTTTCACTGTTGGAATGACAATAAAAGCCTATTTGACTTGACTTCAAGCAAATCTTGTGGGGAAAAAGGGAAAAATACCATATTTCTGCTCTGAAATAGGATCACTAGGGCACACTCTGAGAAGCTGCCTGAAGGAAGGTTTGGCTAAAAAGCCCAGCAGTGGCATTTTACCGCTGAGATTAGAATTCACAACGTTCTGAGCCCAAAGATTTTCTGATCTTCTAGACAACAATCCTTTAAAATTGTTTGCATCTGGCAAAATCTTTTGAAAGACTTGCAGATCTTGTAAACATCTCTCTATAACCATGGGTTTTACAGTGAAAAAAGTTGAGCCATGCCCTCTTTTATCATTCATTCATTCATTTATCTTCTATCACTTTATCCAATCTTCCCTCGGGTCACGGGGAGTCTGTGCCTATCTCAGGCGTCTATGGGCATTAAGGCAGGATACACCCTGGATGGAATGCCAACCCATCGCAGGACACACACACACATATATTCATACACTAGAGACAATTTAACAAGGTGCCAATCCACCTACCATGCATGTTTTTGGACCGGGAGGAAACTAGAGAACCTGGAGAAAAAACCCTGAGGCACGGGGAGAACATGCAAATCACACAAACATGGCAGAGACGGGAATCAAACCCGGACCCTGGCGGTGTGAGGCGAATGTGCTAACTACTAACCCACCGTGCCCCTGCCCTCTTTTATATCCCATAATATTTCATAAACCAAGATAAACACTGGGAAGCAACATATATACTGGGAATAGTGAGACTATTTAAAAAAAAAAAACATATGAAGTCAATCTCAGGTGGTTAATCAGAAAGCATCTGGTGATTGCATTCAATGGATCAACCATTGAGTGGGTCCTGGGTAGTTCTGTAACAATGTAGACTTCAGTGTTATTGCAAAAAAACCAACCAACCAAACAAACAAACAAACACATTTAGAGAATAAATAAGTCAGCAAGAAAAATAACAATGCTATTAAGAATGTGGTTTATTACACAATGTAATATAATATTTTACCACTGGGTTTGCTGTTCTCTATGTATTATATACTTACACCAGTTATCTTCGCCTTTCATACCCAAACAATTTAAAGTGTACTCGGGTTTCAGCACAACATTGTGCCAATAACAAGCTTTCTTTTTAAGATGCATGACAAAAAAAGTGATCGCTCGTTGTACGCCAACATTCAGGATTAGGGATGTAACGGTACACAGAATTCACGGTTCAGTACGGACCTCGGTTTCAGTCACGGTTCAGTTCAGTTTTGGTAAAGTTGGGAGGGTGAAAAAGCATTTTTAAAATGTTTAAAATTATTATGTGTTCTATTTTTAAGACAAGTTCAAATAAAATTGATCAAATCAAATATTTGCTATATAAAATTTACATAAAAAAATCTACTGAATGTAATTCACTTTTAATTATACTGATTGAAATGAGTAATCAAATGAACTGGCATAGATTAGTTTACATAGCATTCAATAAATGGAATATTATTTGAAACCATTTGGGTAAAACAGAATATATTAATATTTCATTTTCTAAAGGTTTGCCCTATTTAATTATTCTACGTATTTCAGCACATTTATCTTTTGCCTTTCGGCAAATGCGTACAATTGTTATTTATTTATCCATCCCATTAATTAATTCCTTCTATACTTCATTAATTCCCTCGATATGCAGAATTTCAGGAATTTCTCCTTGACTGAAGCTGTAAACAAAATCCAAAGGAATTCATAATCGCTAGAATGCCGAAAATTTTTTACGATGCCAGGAAGTAGCAACGGTTTCGCACATACGTGGAACAAAGTCTCACAATTGCAGTATAAATCATATTTATAGTACGGATTGAGAAACCTCAGGGACACTGCATTCAAATAGTCTGTCTGTGTTTCCCTCTGATTCTCCTTTTATAGTTAATCCTGCCGGAGTCCACGTCTGCACTCGACACTACATATACACACTCCCATACTGCAACCATGACCATTACTAACCACTCATTTCATTTCTCTCCTTCTTTCTGTCTCCCTCTCTTTCTTTCTCTCTCTCTCTCTCTCTGTTGAGCTACATGTCCCACTGCTGAGCTGTCAGTGATCCAGACCCCCTCTGCACTCTGTTCCTGTCCGAACCTCCTGGTGACTCCGCCCCCGGGTTGATGATGCTTCAAATTCGTGAATACACTCCACACTACACAATAAACATCCTCAACCACACACACAACACTAACAACCCAAATGAGGATGGGGTTCTCTGTTGAGTCGGGTTCCTCTCAAGGTTTCTTCCTTCTTCTTCCTGTTCCCAGGGAGTTTTTCCTCGTCACCGTCGCTTCGGCTTGCTCAACAAGAAACAATTAGTGCTAAACTGATTTTCACTTTTCACACATTAGTATTTTGTAAAGCTGCTTTGGGACGATGACACATTGTAAAAAAGCGCTTTGTAAATAAAACTGAATTGAATTGAAAATAGTGACTGCAACGTTGTGGTCAGCCACTTAATATATTAGTGAGAGAACTCTGCACGTGAATCAAGAGAATTATCTGCACGTGAATCAAGGACTGCATTCAGTAAACACGTGCAACTTACGGGAAATCCTGCACCGTTACATCTCTATTCACCCAGGGCTGGTCTGTTAGGTAGATGACGATCTATTCAAGAAAACGAAACATCCGCAGCACGTCTTCAATTAAGATTTTACAGCGCAGTTACATGTTCACAGAACCAACTGCTGGAGCTGTCAATCACTCACAACTCGGTTATAATCTATCTATCTATACATCTAGCTATCTATTGTTTTTTTTTCATTCATATGAATGCCATTTGACAGGTAGTAGTATTTAGATTGCCGTCTGGAGGAGAAATAAAAAAAAAAAATCACAAAATCCATAGTTCTATGGAGTCGATTCAATTAAAATAAAAATACATATTTTGTTGTGCATTTAAAGTTCAGATTTTAAATAACATGACCCTACGCTTCCTCTTCTGTGTGAATGACCTTATGAGACAGTAGATCGCTGTGCCGATAAAAACTCTTCCCGCACTCGGAACAGTGGTGGGGCTTCTCTCCTGTGTGAAGGCGTATGTGTCGTTGGAGACTGCTGTGGCGGGAGAACGTCATCCCACACTGCGAGCAGTGGTGGTTCTTTTCTCCTGTGTGTGTGACCTGGTGCGCTTTTAAAGTGCTCTGGCAATTAAAACTCTTCCCGCATTGCAGGCACTGATACGGCTTCTCGCCGGTGTGAACGCGCTGGTGCTCTTTGAGGCTGCTGGAGTGGCCGAAACTCTTCCCGCACTCGGAGCAGTAATACGGCTTCTCTCCGGTGTGAACTCGCTGGTGTTGTTTGAGAATACTGGGACGGCCAAAACTTTTCCCACAATCTGTGCAGTGGTAGGACTTCTCTCCTGTGTGAATGCGCTGGTGGTGTTGGAGACTGCTGGAATGGCCAAAGCTTTTCCCACACTCCGAGCAGTGATACGGCTTCTCTCCGGTGTGAACACGCTGGTGTTGCTTCAGGCTGCTGGAGCGGCCAAAGCTCTTCCCACAATCCGAACAGCGATACGGCTTCTCTCCGGTGTGAATGCTCTGGTGAGTCCGGAGGTGACTCTGTTGCTTAAATTTCATCCCGCACTCCAAACACTGATGGAGTTTCTCTTCTGTGTGAATGCGCTGGTGTCGTCGCAGAATCGAGTGGTCAGTAAAAGTCTTCTCGCAATACAAGCATGGGTAGACGTCTTCCTCACTACTGGAGCTACTTGATGACATGGCATTCTGGTACATTCTTTCATATTCCTCGGAGCCCCACCCTGTAATGATGAATGATGATGTATTACAATTTCAGTGTAGAATTGAGGGTTGAACATGCGACTTGTTTCATCAGATTGTAAATTGTCAGATCCTGATACAGGATTAAATGTGACTTGAAACACAAACATGTTGACAAAGTCAGAACAGATAGACAATTTTGAGGAGCCTAAATACATATTCCATGATAATAAAAGTCCTGAAGCTCCATAGCAAGGACTAAAGATACTCCAATGCCTCCATCTAGACAGCACTCTACACGTGACGGCTTTTATTGCAGGTTAAAGAAGCATATCAATCAGACAGCAACACCAACTACCTAGCAACTATTGATTAAACAGCTCTAAACTCTGGCATCATCATCATCATCATCATCAGTAACTGAGAAGGATACATAAAGATCCCTCAGGCCCTGGCCTAACACAGGATAAATGCTGAGCGGTGAAACTCTACCTCCAGTGTAGGGGTGTGCAAACCTTTTTGCTCGGGGGCCACATTGAGTTTAAAAATTTGACACACGGGCCGGGTCAGCACCAGACGCACACATAATGCTTACATTATGCTTACAAAATTTTCATTAATCCCCCTGATAAAAATGAAAAGCCGAGCGGTGTCCTTTACGTCGTTACTTTCATCCCATGCCAAAGCATATAATTTAAATGACTCTTGTCGCTTGTTTGTTTAGCTTGCTATCTAAATCTTCGTCAAATAGCTCCACACGGCGAGTCACTGATCAGCTTATTTTTTCAAATTTGTTCTTGCTCTCAGGACACAAAATAGCTGCTGTCTCTACCATACACTCTTTGAGAAACTTTCCTTCAGAGAAAGCCTTACTGGTCTTTGCTACTTGCCTTCGTGCTTGATTCTTGGATGACAGTTGGTAGGGTAAAGGTGGTTTGCTGAGCCTGAGCTGTGCAGTAGCTGTCTTTTCTTTGCGTTGACTGGTTGTTAGCATAATTAGCATGCTTGGTGGAAAAGTGACGGCTGATTCCTTATTAAACACTCGGCACTCACTATCGACTTTGCTTTTCTTTGGCCCACTCATTGCTGCAGATGGGTTCAGAACAGTATCAGAGTAAAAACAGAGAGTAGCCCGGGCTCTGCTATATCAAGTAAATGTATCACTGCGCCTAATGTGCCATCTGGTGGAACGCCAGGCATTACAGGAAAAGGTCAAATGAATGTTGCCACAATTATGACATTTGATTTCAGCAATTCCGTACCAATCTTTGGTGGGCCGGATGAAAAAGGCAAATGGGCCGTATGTGGCCCGCGGGCCGTAGTTTGCGCACCACTGCTCTAGTGCAAACTCAATGTTTAAAGACACCAAGTAAGCAGAGAACAAAGTGAACGATGGTTCTCTGCCTCCTCTCATGATCAAAGGTGGCACTGTGTCTGCAAAGGCATTAAAGAATATCACCACATTCTACAAAACTAGCATCCCAGATGATGCACTCTCTCTGCCAGCCGAGAAATACACAATATGCCAAAAAAAGCACCGGTGTCAATTCTACAGTATTGAGTCAATACTATACAGCCACGCACCCTGACTGGTAATGCAGGAAGGACCTATTATTGGTACCAACCTGCCTTTCGACGCTCCAAGCCCTAACAGCAACGGTTATAATGTGGGGCTCAACATCATCAGCACTGGAGGCCTCCATGGTCAACAATCCTCTGTACACTGAGCAACGTGTGGACACATCCAGCTCTACCATTCAAGTTTGCCGACAACCAATGATGATGAAATGGCCTACTTGGATGTGGTAGATAAATCAGCTAGTCTGTAAACTTCCTTCTCAAAGATACAACAAGGTAACCATCAAAACATTCCCCTCCCGTCACCTTACAATGCGATGTAAAGAAATTAAAAATATATAGAAGTGTTAACAGTGTCAGTGATACTTTACCCCACTCTGTTGCTGCCGAGGGAACGTTTTCATCTCCAGACTCTTCCTCTTTGATATGAATTCCTCTGTGTTGGTCTACAGTGTCAGCAGATCCTGTTTCTCCATCTAAAATTCCACAAAGTCAGTTTTAACTCAAATAAACCTCTAAAATATTTACAAGGAATTTAATTGATATCTTACAGTGATAGTCTTCATTTTCAGGTTCTTCCTTTTTGATATTGTGTTCGTACACCGGGGGGATGGGTCCCACGGGGTCTAATGTTGCCTCACCATCTGAATTTTGAAGAATTAAAAAAAAAAAACACACACAAAGTGCAAGTCAGTGATCTGAAGCCAGGATAAGCTTTGACTTTACCATGATTATGACCAGGATAAACATTGACAACGAGTTATAATGTGTTAATTGACTTACAGACATAGCCTTCATCCTCAGGTTCATCCTTCTTTACGTGCACGTATTCGCCAACAGGGTTGATGAGACACAGGAAGCCTGACGTCCCTCCATCTAAATCTAAACTTTCGGTCGGTGCATCACTACGTACCTGGTCATAGGAACAATGGGAATCGCTGCATGAGCTAATGAACACCAGCAGAAATCATTGTCTGTGAACAGTTTGCCGGGTCGAACACAAATGGAGGTTAAATCTCCATCATTAAAGGACAATAAGCGTAATCTCTGAGAACATTAGTGCCTGTGGAATGAGCAGCTTTGTTTGGAAAGGTTCCATCAACGCTGAATGCGATGTACAGAGCAACAATTACTGCATGTATACCGCATGTATTACAACAGCATGACTTCGTAGTAGAAGAGCTCGGGTGCTGAACTGGTCTGTCTGCAGTCTAGACCTTACACCATTAAAAAATATAATAAAACAAACAAACAACAAATAAACACAAACAAAGGGAACCCAGAACTGTAGAGCAGATAGAATCCTGTATCAGACACACATCAGTGTGAACATTCCTCTGCCAAAACTTCACCACCTGCTCTCCTCACTTGCAGAGAGATGATGTGACTTAAATTAATGATTAGGAAAAGACTTTAGACGTTTTTCCCTTACCACATTCATTGTCATTAGAGTAAAACCGGTGATCAGGTTTAAAGAAATACAGTGTTTATACAGTGTACGTAGCAGTGTTACCTGTGACACGGGAGCATGAGTGTGTGACGGTCTCCTGCGAGGATATGGTTTGACCTCTGCAGACTCCATTAGTGTTCTAGAAAAGGAGATGAATCACAAATCAAGATTGCATAATAAATTCACCATTACACCATTTAAGGAGATAACATATCCAATTAATATTTATTAACTAAAACTGTTGTAAATATAAATAAGTAATAAATCCAGTTTATAAAATGCCTTGTATTTACAGGTTAGAAATTCCACCTTTATGGGCTTTTACTATATTGCCACTGTTATGTTGATGACACTCAACTCGTCCATCACATACCACAGCTTCAGCTACAATCTCAGCTCGCCTAGCAGAAATAGCTTAGTTCATAAAACTGAAACTCAACCCGAAGAAAACCAAACTGCTGGTGATCCTAGGTGACCTCGGCACACTCCTTCATAACGCTCAGCCAACTCCTTCAGCCACTGCTCATAAACTCTGGGTAACCATGAACAATCCACTGTCCTTTTCTTCTCATGTCGCTAATGTAACTAGTTGTTGTCGGTTGTGTCTCTCTAACATCAGAAGGATTCGACCGTTTCTAGCCACTTTCAAGCCACCTTTTCAGACTCTTCCTCTGATATGAATTTACACTTACATCTGTGGCATTTGGCAGACGCCCTTATCCAGAGCGACTTACAACTGAGAAGTTGAGGGTTAAGGGCCTTGCTCAAGGGCCCTCTAGCAGCAACTTTGTGGTGGCGGGGTTTGAACCCATGATCTTACGATCCAGAGGCCAACACCTTAACCACTGGGCTACCACGTCCCCATGAATTCCTCCGAGTTGGTCTACAGCGCTGCTGTGCTTGCTCCACTGTCTTCGCATGCATCAGATTCGAAACACTGATGTTCACCTAGAAAGCCAAAAATGGACCTGCACCTTCTTATCTCAGAGACCTCGTCACCCCCTGTACCGTACCTCGATGTGAGAGACCGTCTTGTACTGCTCGACTGGTTCCACCTTCTCTCAGGGTAAGAGGGAAGTTTAATTCAAGGCTTTTCTCTGTTCTGGAACTAAAGTGGTGGAATGAACTTCCTTCCTTTGGATGTCCGAACAGCAGAGTCGGCTTTGTGACCGGCCTCGGTTTATTCATTCATTCATTCATCTCATCTTCTACCCTTCTAGGGATACCGCTTTATCCGAGCTTCCCTCGGGTCACGGGGAGTCTGTGCCTATCTCAGGTGTCTATGGGCATTAAGGCAGGATGCACCCTGGATGGAATGCCAACCCATCGCAGGACACACACACACACACACACACATTCATACACTAGGGACAATTTTCCAAGGTGGCGATCAATCTAATCTACCGTGCATGTTTTTGGACCGGGAGGAAACCGGAGAACCTGGAGAAAAACCCCTGAGGCACGGAGAGAACATGCGCAAACTCCACACACACAGGGCCGAGTCGGGAATCGAACCCGGACCCTGGCGGTGTGAGGCGAACATGCTAACCACTAAACCACCGTGCCCCCTGTCTCGGTTTATATCATTCCAAAAAAAAAAGTATAAATAAATAAATAAATAAAATGATTATTAATTTATTCATAGATACAGACTCAAAGCACTTTTTAATGTACGTCACTCTGGATAAGGGCGTCTGCTAAATCCTGTCAATGTAAATACTTCATCAGGTATTGAACTGTAGATAGACTCTACTTAAGTCTCCAAAGTACTATGGTTTATTACGGCTGTAATGTTCCTATTATCATTTTTATCATTAAAGCATCTCAGTTCGGGGGCACGGTGGTTTAGTGGTTAGCACGTTCGCCTCACACCTGCAGGATCCGGGTTCGATTCCCGTCTCGGCCATGTGTGTGTGGAGTTTGTGCATGTTCTCCCCGTGCCTCAGGGGGTTTTTCTCCGGGTTCTCCGGTTTCCTCCCCCGGTCCAAAAACATGCACGGTAGGTTGATTGGCACCTTGGGAAATTGTCCCTAGTGTATGAATGTGTGTGAATGTGAGTGTGTGTGTCCTGCGATGGGTTGGCATTCCATCCTGCCTTAATGCCCATAGACGCCCGAGATAGACACAGACTCCCCGTGACCCGAGGGAAGATCGGATAAAGCGGTAGAAGATGAATGAATGAATGAATGAAGCATCTCGGTTTTAGTGAAAACACACTCTTAAAACACCAATCTAAGGATTGGATGATATTAGGGATCAAACACTGATTGATATCTATTACATCCAAAACCTTCTACAATAAAATGCCATAAATAAGGTGTGATTTCCATTCAGTGTTCTGCTTGATATTGTGATCAATAGATACCACCAAGCAACAAATGGGAGGTGGTGTAGCCCAGTGGTTAAGGCGTTGGCCTCTGGACCGGAAGATCACGGGTTCAAGCCCCACCACCACCAAGCTGCCACTAGTGGGCCCTTGAGCAAGGCCCTTAACCCTCAATTGGTCAGTTGGATAAGAGGCGTCTGCATAAAGCGGTAAATGTAAATTTAAATAAAAGTTCACAACACAGCGCCCCCTACCTTGACTGTTGAGTTACTGGAGCTTATATACATATCATTCTTATTTTAAACAAACAAAGCAGAATATCATTATTTATGCCTAAATATCACATCAGTAACAATAATTCACCGTTCATTCTTGCAGTTTTTGTACTCTATTCATCTGGGATCATCATGATGGAGGTTTCCTCCATTCTTTTTTTTTCTCTTAGATGTTTACATCTGTTTATAACTTGTATATATTTGTATTATTACTAGTGAATGTCCTTCTCTCTGCAATGTTTACTAGAGCTCAGAGTTCGCTCATAATGTAAATGTAGTCGCTTTATATACAATAACTGTGATCCTGGTTGTAAATCAAACAGGAATAAACGTCTGTATAACTTGTGTGTTTATTATTTTCAAGTAAACAAATAAGACGTGGGAATGATTGCGAGGACACGGCATGAACAGCGCCATCTTACCGGAAGTGATACAGATACTGACTGTTAGCCGCACAGCTCGGGACTTACCTCGGGGATGAGAGAAGACCGGAGCGAAGATCCTGAAATCCGGACACTGAGTGAAAACACGGAGGAAGATGTTTCCCGCTGAAGATGAACAGATCTGGGAGACACTCAGAAAAGGAGAGGACACAAATCTTGCAGCCCCTCCCTATTGTGGGTTTAAAGCGATGGTAATGTCAAAGCGCCACCTGCTGGATGAGTCCAGTACTGCTACGGGGGAGAAGGAGGGGGGGGGGTTAATAAGGAGGGAGATAGATGGATGGATATAAAAGATAGATATATCTTTATTGTCCTTTCATAGCAGGTATACAACAATGAAATGCAGTTTTACCAGAATAGTAACAGATTGTGCAAACTGGCATTTCTTATCCAGAGCGACTTGTGACTGAGCAGTTGAGGGTGAAGGGCCTTGCTCAAGGGCCCACTAGTGGCAGCTTGGTGGTGCTCGGATTTGAACCTTCCAGGACAAAGTCCAATGCCTTAACCACTGAGCTCCACCTCCCACATATGTACAGCTTGTAATTATAATCCTTTATTGGTCACATATACATTACAGCACACTGAAATTCTTTTCTTCGCATATCCCAGCTTGATGTTGGTAGCTGGGGTCAGAGTGCAGGGTATCAGCCATGATACGGCGCCCCTGGAGCACAGAGGGTTAAGGGTCTTGCTCAAGGACCCAAGGGCGGCAGCTTGGCCATACCGAGGCTCGAACCCGGATCTTCCGATCAGCAGCCCAGCGCCTTAGACCACTGAGCTACACCCCTCCCAAATATAAATATAAAAGTGCACAGATAAGTGAGAAAAGATGGAATGAAAGATGTGTCACGATTGGCCTCCGCCCCATCTACTGAGATGGGCAAGCGCTCCGAACTCGGCGCGTCGTTGGAAGGCAGCACGGGTGAGAGAGGTGGGGCGTCATCAACGAGACACGGCTGGAGCTTATTCCCGGAGTGGCGCCTTCATTATCCTAAATCAGGCGGCGTCTATAAAACGCCGTCGGACGGCGGTTCCCGACTAACGGCGTGTATGTGCCTTTTTCTCCCGACCTCCCACTACAGGTTAGACGGCAAGCGCAGATGGGAAGACCCTCGCAGTGCCTGACAGCTGGGAGCTTCCACAGCCTTGCGGCAGGAAATGAACCTGACCCCTAAGAGCCGATGGAGATTCGGAGAACGAAGCCGCCCACTGGTCGGGACCCAACGTCGGAGAGTGCGTCGAGGGATCTCCGCGCTCCATCTCCCGTTCCAGCCACTCCTCACTTGATCCTGATCCCCCAAATATTGGACACGAACATTTTCCTCTTTATTTTTTATTTATTTTTAATAAACACTGTTTTTGCACGCCCAGTTACGCCTCTCCGCGCCTGTGTTCAGCCCGAAGCGGCGAGCGAGTCGCACAGATGGTTGATTGGCACCTTGGAAAATTGTCCCTTGAGTATGAATGTGTGTGTGTGCCCTGCGATGGGTTGGCATTCCATCCAGGATGTATCATGCCTTAATGCCCATAGACGCCTGAGATAGGCACAGGCTCCCCGTGACCCGAGGGAAGATCGGATAAAGCGGTAGAAAATGAATGAATGAATAATTAAAAAAGCTTGTTTAATAGGGTTGCTAAAAGAACACCTCTTTTGACGTAAAATAACATGTTAGCACGGATTAGGTTCGCAAAGATGCATCTGAACAGATGAGAGCAAACTGGAGATGTTTGGCCACAATACACTGCAGCACAAACTCTTGATAGTAACTCATGAATGATGGTGGAGAGGTGATGATTTGGGCTGGTTTTGCATCCCCAGGACTTGGACACCATGCAGTCACTGTGTCAATCATGAACTTGTCTATACATCAATGTATTCTGGAGTCCATCTGTCTCACAGCTGAGTCAAAACTACCGAATCATAAGGTGTACTTAATTTTTCAGACATTCATTTGTCATGTGGTCTTGTTCATTTGAGGAGTAGCAGAAAATAAAATGTAAAACAACAGACTTCTAAGAGGAGACCCTTTCTTCTTACATTCTGACTTCAGGAACAGAATGAGTGTCAGAGATACTTAACCCAATATTGCAGATGTACACGGAACGTCTTCATCATCAGACTCATCCTCTTTTACATATCTGATCTGAAATCCTCTCTGTTGGATCATAGAGCTTGATATTTCCCCACCTGAAATTCCACCAATGACATTTAAATACTTTCACCTCTCAAGTCTGAAGGAATCACAGGGTCAGGGGGCAAATCTGACCCTCATACTGTCGGTAGTCTTACAGATATAACCTTCATCTTCAGGTTCTTCCTTTTTAATATATCTCAGTTCATCTCCAGATGTCATGTAGGCCACAGACCCTGACGTATCTCCACCTGAAAAATTTCAAGGTACAAGTCGGTGATCTGGGACGGGTTCACTGGAGGTGTTAATGAAATAACAGTAACAATGGGCTGCATTGTGTCCTTCTGACTTACAGCCATAGCCTTCATCCTCAGGTTCATCCTTCTTTACGTGCTTCAGTTGATCCACAGATGTGTTCCACAAAGCCTGATGTTCCTCCAACTGTTTCTGTCTGCACATCCCGATAGAGCTAACGAGAAACAAAACATTATTATATAGAAATGCACTAGATGACTATAATAATAATATCCTTTATTGGTCACATATACATTACAGCACAGTGAAATTCTTTTCTTCGCATATCCCAGCTTGATGTTGGTAGTTGGGGTCAGAGCGCAGGGTATTAGCCATGATACGGCGCCCCTGGAGCACAAAGGGTTAAGGGTCTTGCTCAAGGACTCAAGGGTGGCAGCTTGGCATACCGGGGCTCGAACCCGCATCTTCCGAGCAGCAGCCCAGCGCCTTAGACCACTGAGCTACCCCCTACCTACATCATACTCAGGGTGATGTTTCAATACCTTCCTTTGGGTTGTTTTGGGGGAAACACGCAAGAATTCTCTAACATCTACTCTGGAGATATGAGAAAAACTAAATACACCATTTGTGCTTCCCATAAGATTTAAGAAGTGAGTTAAAAAAAAAGGTCAGTGAGTGTGATTAGCTCTATAAAAGCAAATGTTGTAGCAGTCTGCTGGTCTGAAGCATTTAAGTGTGTTAAAGACATAAGCAGTGATCTTAGAGAACTATCTGTTGCTGAACATCAATCTGGAAAGAGTTATAAGCACATTTCCAAACAATTCCATCATTCAAAAGTGAGAAATTTGTTCTGCAAGTGGAAAACGGATTATGCACTAGATTATGGCCATCGACAGTCAGCAGCATACTGTTTACTCTGGAGATTTCAGTGGTTTTAATTTCATTCCTATTTGCCATACAGTTTGTACGCAGCTTATTAATACGAGATGAACTTGGTGTAACTCCTGTTATTCTGACCATGTCTCTCTACAATGCCGTGTCATTCGCGGTGTTTCAGGTGTCATGTGCGCTTCGAGAGTGGAAGAACATCCACTCTTGGAAGACGAAGAGGAAAGTTCAGGAACACTGTCTACCCTCAAAAACATTTCGCCAACGTGTAAATGATGATCAACAGAGAACAACCGACATGATCTCACATCCGCACACACATCTTACTCGCCAGACTTGGCTCCTGAGCTTGAACTTCACCCTCTGACTAAAAATGAAGGTACAGATAGATGTTTTTGACACCGATGTGGAGACCCAGTGCGAGTCGCAGGTGCTTTGAAAAGAAGGCTTCCAGGACACACTCCAGAAGAACACTGGAGGCGATGTATTGCTGTGTAAGGGGACTATTTTGAAGGTCTCCAAACTTTCTGATACCACCTCGTACTCCTTATAATGACATTTTTCTTCAGATTTCCTTCAACTGACTCCCAATAATCCTATTAGAAATCCTACAGATCAGGTACAGGTGTTACCTGTGAGACAGGAGCAGGAGTGTGTGGAGGTTCTCTGCAGGAACATGGATGGATCACTGCAGGCTCCATTAGAAGGTTTAACAGGTTCTAAGTGACAAATCAAGATTTAAATTATAAATTAATCATCACAGCCTTTAATTAGATTTTTTTTTAAATCCTAATAATATATATCAAATAAAACGTTGTGAAGTGTAAAATAAATCAGTAATAAATCCAGTTTATATATAAAACACCTCCTTATGTTTACGGGTTAGCAGTTCCAGCAGGGCTGTACTCAAACCCAATCCCGAATCGCTGCTTTATCACTAGGTAGTGAAACTACATAGGGTCACTACACTAATCTATCACTCCAAATTGTAGTGCACTTCGAAGAGAGGAGGGAGGAATTCGGGATTCCGCCGGACACCTCGTTTACCTCAGAACAGAAAAGCAAACAAATAACAAGCTTCTATATTAAAATAAATATGATTTATGAAGGATTTCCAGTCTGGAAAGGATTACATCAATGAAAAGGAAATAACATAAAGCATTCCTTCTTCTTCTTTTAAAGCGTTTTAACCGCTTTTTGGTGTAAATTCTGCAGTCTAGTAGGGCTGGAGAGTGAAAGAGGTTGTGAAAATATTTAATCATGAAACTTAAATCATGACAGTTGAATTTATATTGGAAACCTTTTTAATGTTTCTTCAGACTAAAAGGTGAATATGAGGCGACCTGAGATATAATCTGCACTTTCAAAGGATTAGCCTTTTTTTTGTTACCTGAGCTTCGAATTTACCTCAGGTTTCACACTAAAGCGATATAAAACACCTCGGGTAAGAATTTGTTCAGTAATATTTTCATGTAGAGATGGTTGTTTTTAGAGATAAACCGTTTTTAAGAGCACATATCTGAAACCTGGACGACTCAAACCATGCTATAATCCCCAAATCCTCCAGATGGCGCTGTGGAGGGATGGAAAAAGCGTGTAAATCCACAGAAGACGGAGATATCACAATATATTTCACAAACGTGTCACTGAGGTAAACATCTTTAAATGGAAATATATGAATAAACGGAATTATATTTATAGAGTGGTTTATTTTATAAATACCGCGTGTTTAGCTTTAATTCCTGCGCCAAGTTTCCTCAAGATGAACTGTTCTGTTTACAGGCCGAACCCCGAATGACGCCCTCCTCCCTACAAAGTGCACTACGGTTACATCATGAAAGAGTGGATAGAATGCGCCCTATGTAGTTCACTACTTAGACAAAAAAGAAAGATTTGGGATTCGGTTTTATGGACTCAATTTTAATTGAGTGTGTATTGGAATAAATCAGATGCACTTTTGTTTTATTTTTATTTAAACATGTTTTGAAGATTAAAACTCTTAAAAATAAAGTGTTTAATTATCCTGTGGTAATTTTCATATATAGGCTTATTACATACATAATCCCATTTTGTGTTTATTAAAATATAAAAAATCCACACCCCCCCACACACACAATTGTCTGAGAATTTAAAATAAAAAATTGTTGTTCTAAAAAAAAATGAATTTAATTCATGCTGGATTATATCCTATAATATCAAGATGGCAAAATTTTGACTTTGATATGATACCTAGATAAATCATCACGATACCAATACCAAATCGTTACTATGGTGAAAAAAATAGATAAATAAACAACAGAAATTGAATAATGGAAGGTTGTTTTTGTTTATTAATAATGTTCACATTCATCACAAGGTACTATACCTCCACTTTCATCATCCACTGACTGCTGCGTCCAACAACGCATGGTGACTAGCCATATTTATTTTTTACACTTGTATTATAGCGCACAATACTGTTTCTTTCTTTATTGTTATTATTATTATTATCGCTAATTAAATTAGTTTGATACATAATTTGTTAATTTTCATGTGAATTCAGTCAAATATTATACACTATTATATTTATAAAGTAATGTAATGTCCAGGTATACTAAACATACTTCCACCTCTGCATATATGTGTGTGTGTGTGTGTGTGTGTGTGTGTGTGTGTGTGTGTGTGTGTGTGTGTGGTGTGTGTGTGTGTGTGTGTGTGTGTGTGCTTTTTATCTCCAGTGAGCAGTAATCACTTTTGAAAACTTGATATCGTGATCACGGTTTTATCGTTTCAGACCGCGGTATCAGATCGCGCATATAATGTATCGCTCGTCCCTTCGTGCGTGTATATGAGTGTGTGCGTAAACGATCGCGAGATTTTGCGCGCTCCCGGGGACCGAGCATGCGCAGTGCACCTCGCCTTAACCTTTCACCAGGTTGTCACAATGTTGCCTCGGGATGCGGCGGGGCGGCGCACATAGCGGAGCGCTCCGGTCAAAATCGAGGAGTTCTCAACTTCCAGATCTGAGATAAGCGGCACCTGGAGGTGAGATGTTCAACAGGAGAGGATGGGGGGAGGGGAGGGGGTAAAAGTTGCGTAATGTTCAGTGCCGGAACAGTGAACCGATATCCGGGATAGAGGGCAGAGACGGCTGTTATGTTTTAGTCCCCTCCCATGGAGGACCTTTATTATTACCTGGTGTTCTCACCTGCGCGTTGAAATCCTCTACCATTTCCTTCAGATGGAGCCGTGCACGGTGTTGGCTTGCGCTCTCAGTGCTGTGCTGCTGGCACTTGGCTTTACTGCTTACAAACTTGGACTGATCTACCAGCTGTTCCATAAGGTAGGTCTCCAAATAAACAGCTGCACACTTGGACCTGTTCCACCTCCGATCCACTTACTGAAATAACAACAATAACATTAATAATAAAACACTACTCGATAAAGAATACTTTTTTTCTGCAAGTCGTACACCAGAAAAGATCACCATAACCAGCAAACAAAGTCATAATATGGTCAAATGTCCATTTTGTCCACCATGTACGCTCTCATTCAGACAAGTGATCAGTTATGGCCTTACAGTTTGGCATGTACGGGTATAGGTTTATATATATATATTTATATTTGCAGCATTTGGCAGACGCTCTTATCCAGAGCGACTTACAAGTGAGCAATTGAGGGTTAAGGGCCTTGCTCAAGGGCCCACTGGTGGCAGCCTGGTGGTGGTGGTGGGATTTGAACCCGTGATCTTCTGGTCCAGAGTCTCACACCTTAACCACTGGGCTACCACAATCCCGGTTGGTGTGCTTTAGGTTTTGGACTTGCAACCTTTGGATCCAATACTTTAACCCCGTTACTGTTAAAACGACTGAGCAACCAGAAAGCATGTTCGATAATTACATTTGTGATTGTTCATCGGGTTTAAAGAGTTTATATATGCATGTGTGTGTATAGAGAGAGACAGAGAGAGAAGGCAGGA
>JACRUU010000007.1:32715719-32723219 GCA_030449085.1 Kryptopterus vitreolus | reverse complement strand
TTTCTAATACATGTGGGTAGACACATTTCACTTTATATTACAGTGTAATAATACTTTATTCTCTGTATTGCTTTTTTGTAAATATCTGTTTAAACAACATTTTATTCCTGTTTTAGATTATATTTCACCCTTTTATTTTATTAAACTAAATGCATCTTACTTTCTCCTATTTCTTTGTGAACATTTGATTTTATTATTAATATTGTTATTATTATTATTGCAATTTGTATGCAGCCTAGCTGAGATTGCTTTGGCAATACAAATGTACAGGTTTTGTCATGCCAATAACGCACACTTACACTTAACACCACTATAAATGTAGCTTATTTACAGAAGGGCACACAGTGAGCTGCATTCCATACTCATGCTTTGACAGCGATGCATGCCTATTACGAGTGTACTTTTCCCATTAGCCACATATAAACCAACACGGTTTAGGGCGTTGTCTGCGACAGGGTATTAGCACCGGGTATTTTTGACCTAACAAATCCAGTAGTACCATCCTATGTGTTTTTTTTTTTTTTTTTTTTTTGTTCCTCCTGCGTTCCGCTCCATGAACGTGAATGCACAAGTGAAGTTTAAGTATGTCTGCCAGATACGTGATGTAAAAATCTTCAGGTAAAGTCTGTACATTTTCCACTCATGCAGGTACAGTAGGCGTGGCCGCAGTCACCGCAGGACCGGGTCTCACCAACACGGTGACGGCGGTGAAGAACGCTCAGATGGCTGAGTCACCTCTGCTGCTGATGGGTGGAGCAGCTGGCACTCTGCTACAGGTTAGAGATTATGGAATTGTCTTATGTCAGCCAACCTTGTAGAACCTCGCTGTTGAGGGAAATGTAACAGGATCAAGCAGAACAATAAGAAAAAATAACTATAACTATATATATATATATATATATATATATATATATATATATATATATATATATATATATATATATATATATATATATATTCTATGGGTGTTTAAAAACTAAATAAGCACTCACATTGCACACTCCATATATATATATATATATATTTATATATATATATATATATATATGCTATATATATATTGTTTAAAAATGAAAAACTCTTAAAGTTTAGAAAAGGGAGAGATTTCACAGAGTACAATCATGTCCTGGATGACGCCTTTATCCAGTGTGATGTACGAATAACGCTTTAGGTGTCCATCTAAGTATAAATTCATTCAGGTATGATTGATATAAAATAAGCATAAACACAGTTGAGGGATTTTTATTTATTTATTTATTTATTATGGTTTCCTGGACTGTGAGAAGGATGAAGTGTTATTATGGGGTGTTGTTGGAAGAGATCGGGGTCTTCAGGTGTGATTTGAAGATGCAGTTGTTGTTGGGACGTCCAGGGGAAGTTCATTCCACCACCTCGGTGCCAGAACAGAGAAGAGCCTTGAGCTGATCTTAGCACTTTTACCCCTGAGAGAAGGTGGAAGCCAGGCGTGCAGTGCTAGACGCTCTCGGGCAGCGAGGTGCAGTCCGGGAGATGATCTGAGGTGGTTTCCGAGGTGCAGATCCAATTTTTGGCTTCATAGGCGAGCATCAGTGTTTGGAATGTGATGCGTGAGAGCAGCTACAGGAAGCCAGTGGAGCGAGCGCAGCAGTGGGGGGGGGGGGGGGGGCGGGGGGTGCGAGAGAATTTAGGCAGGTAACACGAGTTGTGCAGCTGCATTTCAGAATAATTTGCAGTGGACGAAAAGCGTTCTGAGGTAGAAGCTGACAGCAGAGAGTAGTGCAGTCTTGAGATGACGAGAGAATGCAGCAGGAACCTTCCACAGAGCAGGGGTATCACAATCCACACTTAAAAGTGAATACCAAAAATCAACAGCAAATTAGAATTCATAGAGAAGTACACAAATCACCCTGGAACTGTTTTCAAAAGTGAAAAAGTCTGCAGAATCGGCAGAGATGTCAAGTAACGACGTAATACTTTGTTACCTTTCTTAAGTCGAAATTTTGGGTATGTATCCTGGTGTAGTTATTTTTCAGATGACTTTACGTCTCCACTCCTTACATTTTCATGCAATTATCTGTGCTTTCTACTTTTGTACTTTTTTTTTTTTTTTTTTTTAATTCAGCTTGTTTTCATTCTGGCTTGTAATAAAAAAAATAATCCAGATAAATCACACAATCCTGGTCAGAGTGAATGCGATTGGATGAGATATAAACATATACCATTCCGACACCCTATTGGTTTGTACACGACCAACGGCAGCAAATCACGTCACACTCCAGCAAGGACATAATTCAATTCAATTTTCAATTCAGTTTTATTTATAAAGCGCTTTTTACAATGTGTCATCGTCTCAAAGCAGCTTTACAAAATACTAATGTGTGAAAAGTGAAAATCAGTTTAGCACTAATTGTTTCTTGTTGAGCAAGCCGAAGCGACGGTGACGAGGAAAAACTCCCTGGGAACAGGAAGAAACCTTGAGAGGAACCCGACTCAACAGAGAACCCCATCCTCATTTGGGTTGTTAGTGTTGTGTGTGTGGTTGAGGATGTTTATTGTGTAGTGTGGAGTGTATTCATGAATTTGAAGCATCATCAACCCGGGGGCGGAGTCACCAGGAGGTTCGGACAGAAACAGAGTGCAGAGGGGGTCTGGATCACTGACAGCTCAGCAGTGGGACATGTAACTCAACGGAGAGAGAGAGAGAGAGAGAGAGAGAGAGAGAGAGAGAAAAGAGAGAGAGAGAGAGAGAGAAAGAATGAGTGGTTAGTAAAGGTCATGGTTGCAGTATGGGAGTGTGTATATTTACCCGAGTGCAGACGTGGGCTCCGGCAGGATTAACTATAACAGCGACACTAAAAGGAGAATCCACCGACATAACCACCGTTGGGGTTGTTATAAATAAATAAATAAATAAAAATAAAAGTGATTATTTCTCCACTATTGGCTCGTTTATCAAACCGGATGCTTTCTCTTGGTCCTGGATAAATGACTCTATAATAGGGAGTTCTGTAGAGAGACGTTTAAATAAATTGCAATCAGTGCGGCCTAAACTTTTTTTTGCCCTTAATGGTATTTTTCCCTTACATTACTTTTAAACTTTAAATAGTTTTGAAACACGTTTACTTGAGTAAAAAGTTGATTCTTCACCTTCTACAGAAGTCTTTTTAAACCCTAGTCTCTATACGTCTACCTGAGGAATGAACGTGAATACTTTTAACACCACTGCAAAATGGCCAAAGTGTGTAGAAGCGCTTGTTGTGGCCATTCTCGACAGAGGAGGACGTGATCATTGCTGCATTCTTTATATTTGCCAACTGTGTCGGCACCACAAGACTTCACCATGTTGTGAATAAGAACCAAGATGTTAGAAACGAGGTGTAAGCTTTGGTTTGAACACGCACCCATCGTCTGTTGGGAGAAGACACCAAGATGTGCCATAAAACGAATCTAAAAGCTGTAATTCTGGTCTGTCGTCTCACGTTCATGTTTTGATATGAAACAATCGTCTTCGGTGTTCAGTCATAAGAGTTCTTAAAGGAGAAACGTAAACGATGAGAGAATAGGTGGAGTTCAACTGATACAACAAAGTGGGAGCTCAGTGGTTAAGGGTCGGGGTTAATGATCAGAAGGTCTGGGGTCCCATTATCTCCAATCTGCTACTCTTTGGACCCTTGAGCAAGACCTCTAACCGCTTGTCCTCCAGGGGTGCTATAACATGGTTGACCTGAACTCTGTCCCCAGCTTCCTAACAAAACTGGGACACGTGGAATTGACAATTTCCCATTGGGATTAATAACGTGTGTGTGAAATGTGCATTTGAATGGATATTAAATTGTGTGTGTGTTTGTGTGTGTTTAGGGTCGAGGATCTTTGCAGGACATCGATCAGATGTCCCTTTTCAAGCCGCTCTGTAAGTTCTGTGCGTCTGTGAGGAGCGTAAAGGAGATCGTACCCACGGTGAGGAAAGCCCTGGCCATCGCTCAGTCTGGAACACCAGGTACACTTCAGCAGAGCTTTAACGTCCCGAACATGATCCACCTTCAACCCTGAACAGATGTTTATCATTTTCATTGTTTTCTCCAGGTCCTGTGTTTATCGAGTTCCCCATAGACACTCTTTATCCTTATCATCTGGTAGAGAAAGAGTTCTCTCCCAAAAACACCCCGAAAGGAATTGTCGGGAAAATGGTTTCATGGTAAAAACGGATCACAAATCCCCTCTGTGTTGTTTGCCTGCCTGGTTATGGGTTTCTCCTGAACATGTCGTTTTTTTGTTTTTTGTTTGTTTCCATCTCTGTAGGTACCTTCGTAATCATCTAACAAACCTTTTTGCTGGAGCATGGGAAGTCCGGGACCTCTCCCCTCTGCCTGTGCACATCCCGACCGCAACAGACGACCAGGTGAGCTGTAATATCTGTGATGTGATCCCAGAAGCTCTGGTTTCTGTGCTCTCTGTAGCGAGGGGGTGCTCGCTAGATCATAAGCACAGGAAGAAAAACCCGGCAGAAAATAATAAGGTTATATCGTGTTCAGCGTGTTTCTATGCCGGTCCTGATCTGTGGTCCAGAAAAAGCTCTAACCATCTTCCCTATTAGTTGATAGATTACAGGTTTTTGTGATATGGGTATAAACGTGCACGTGAGCTCTAATTCGCTGCAGGTCGATGTTTCTGGAGATAGCGACACTTCAGTGTTGAAATCAGGAACCTTTCACCACAGTCTCGTAATCTGGTGGATAATGGATGTTTATTTATTTTGATCTTTGACTCAACCTTTGTCTCACTTACAGGTGCAAAGGTGTATAGAGCTGCTAAGCAGGGCTAAGAAGCCTGTAATCGTTCTGGGCAGCCAGGCAACGCTCCCTCCGACTCCTGCAGCAGATATCAGGTAGATACAGTTCTCATTTGACATGGTACATTAAGGGTTTTGACTTCGGAGGCCCCTGAGCAAGACCCTTCACCGGTCCCTTCTCAGTTGTATGATTGAGAGTGTGTTTGTCCTCCAAATGCTGTAGTCCAAACGGTACCATCATGTGCAATGATTCAACCCTGTTTCAGAAAAGCCCTGGAGTCGTTAGGGACCCCCTGCTTCCTGGGTGGGATGTCCAGAGGGATGCTGGGTAAGAACAGCCCTCTGCATATCAGACAGAACAGAAGAGAGGCCCTGAAAGAGGCGGATGTGGTGCTGCTGGCAGGTACCAGGAAAGCAAATATCTTGCTGAACGAACGTATGCATAGAACACGTGGGGGAAAAATAGCTGTGTTGTCATGTTTACCGTTTTTACCGTCCTATTGTGTCATTTAAAGAGACTTCGATTAGAGCGCTCGAGAAGCTTATTTGTATTATTTCCACCCAGGCACAGTGTGTGACTTCAGACTGAGTTATGGCAGGGTGCTGAATAGACGCAGTAAAATCATCGCCGTCAACCGAGACAAGACTCAGCTACTGAAGAACTCGGACCTGTTCTGGAAGCCCACAGTGGCTATTCAGGGTGAGGAACTACTGTGTCAGGACATCCCTGCAAAAACACAAACCCATGAGAGGGTTATATTCATCTATAATTAATAGCCACACTCAACCACAGCGACTATCTCACTCATACATTTAAGAATCGATGTGAACAAGGGCCTTGCTCAGGGGCCCAGGAGGATAGATTGGTGTGGCTAGGACTTGAACTCGGATCCAAAGAACAGCCTTTATTTGTCACATATATATTACAGTACAGTGAACTTCTTTCGGGAAGCTGAGGTCAGAGCTCCGAGTCAGCCATGATACAGCGCCCCCTGGAGCGCAGGGTCTTCCTCAAGGACCCAAGAGTGGCAGCTTGGCGACGTGGAGAACATTTATAATGGTTAATATGGTGTAATAACTGGTGTAAAAACAACTTGTACCATTATCACTTCCATCATTAAAGTGTTGAACGCTCTGAACTCGCACCTGAGCTCCTTCCAGCCAATCACAGTTCATTATTTACACATGAGCCTAGGATAATGTGTTTTTTATGAGCATCATTAAGCGTATTTAAGCATGTAGATCTGTTGATGAATGACAAACTGTTTTATTTATATTGCGTTTTTAATAATGCACACTGTAACAACATGGGCAGGTTAAAAACCACCCCAGACAATGTGAGAGAGGCATTTTTGAAAGGGGTCAGGCTTTGGTTGGGAACCTATATTTCTTCTGAAGAAAAGGACATGGGTGAGACAATATTATAAGATACCGATGTAAGACAATCAAGTATGGAAAATGCATGATATAAATACATTATAAATGAAACTGTCCTTCTTCAGGTGATGTTGGTTCCTTCTTGCTGCAGCTGTCTAAAGGCTTGGTGGGACACAGATGTCCTGAAGAATGGGTTCAGTGTCTAAAGGAGCGAGACGAGACGAAAGAGAAAGCAAACAGGTTGTTATATTGTAAAGACTTGTGTTAGTGTGCGTTGTTTATTTTTGGCATATGTCTGGGTATGATTATGGGATAATTGAATGGTCTACTCTTGTAGAGACAAGGCAGACGAGAAGCTGGAGAGACATCTGAACCCTTTGAGCGTCCTGCACCGCGTGGATGAGCTCATGGAGGAGGACAGTATCATCGTTGCCGATGGAGGAGACTTTGTAGGCAGCGCTGCTTACATAATGAGACCACGAGGACCTCTCTGCTGGCTGGACCCAGGTCAGAACCATGGACTGGGATATTCTGTGGCCTGTTTTAGGTCTATTTTTCTCTGCCGCTTGTGTTTTTTGTCAGTGTCCCCTTTGAGATTAATCAAGTACCCACTACTGTATCTACGGAGAGTACAGTTACTGTTTCACACACTGTAGTACCTCTGGACTTTTTATCTCTACTGTTTCTTATGGACCTTATTCCCCGACACTCTCTATTCCTTTCTACTCTCTTGTTTACAGGGGCTTTTGGGACGCTTGGGGTTGGAGGAGGGTTTGCCCTGGGAGCAAAGCTGTGTCACCCTGATTCTGAGGTAGGATACAATGCACAGGCTGAAAGAAGAGTTTATATGCTGTTCCATCATTTTTCTGTCTTTGTTGGAAACTAACCGTGTCTCCTTCATAGGTGTGGATTGTTTATGGTGACGGTTCTCTTGGTTACAGCGCGGCAGAGTTTGATACCTTTACCAGACACAAGGTACACAATCACATTCAACAGCCAATCAGATCTCAGGGCTGCCTAATAGAACCAATCTGTTCATCCCTTACATACGCATTTACAGATGACAGAAATAACTATATTTAATAAATATCTATATTAATATGCATGGCATTATTAAAAGTGACTATTTATTATATTATATATGTATATAATATACACATAATATGTATATAAACATGTTATTCGTTTCTGAAGCGTTTATTAACAAAAATCACCCAGCGATGTGCATCCACTCTTCCTAAATATCCCCGAATTACGCCTAATATTTGGGCATTCACAACATGTAAGAGCTATATTACTGTATGGAACCTAAATGTATCACCAGTTCATACAGAACGCAACCGGAATGTAATTCT
>JACRUU010000007.1:32690719-32713219 GCA_030449085.1 Kryptopterus vitreolus | reverse complement strand
TGTATCTATATATATATAATATAATATATATATAATATAATAATAATAATAATATTATATTGTATGTGTATGTGTATATATATTTGTCATGTGTATATATATGTATATATATATATATATCATATATATATATATATATATATATATATATATATATATATATACATACATATATACATACATATATACATACACATACATTATATGTGTACTGGTAGCTCCAGGAAGATTTCAGATCCTTCTGTAGCTTTTGCAATCAACTGTAATGAATTAATGAATAAACTTGGACCTGAATAAATGTGTGAACCTGCTTTTATTGTTTATATAAAAAAAATTTAACTGTATGGTCCGAATATCACAGGAGCTTGTTTTAGAAGATCTGTAGATGTATATATTAGATATCACTTTGACTGTTTATTCTGCTGATGCGATAGATGGCAACTGTCAATATAGTTCCTGGGCTCAAAGGTCCAATGAATTATTTCTTTAACCAAAAACAGTAGATGGTGATGTCCATTTCAGTCTATGCTGAGGAGAAATGGAAATATCCATCACCATGCTTCATGTTGTATGGGTCGTTGTTCTGTCTTGGTGGCACCATACAGACAGCTATTTTAACACACAATTAATTTTGTCATGCGGTAACACAGGTTTTGGGGTTATTAAGATGTTCTTCCACTTCACCACTGCAACCCTTATCACCCAGACATGTGAAGAACATGCTCCGTTTTCTCTTGGCTTAGGTTTCTTGACAACTTTCAGGAAACGTCATCTTCTACCTTTTCTTCTTCTGTTAATTTAACTCACTCTGATGTCAACACCTTCATTGCTGATGACTACCTTCATGGTGGTGCTTTGGAGATTACCCCATCCCATTAACAGTATGTTTTCTTTCACGTCGTGGTAATCAGAGTTGTTGCTCTTTTAATAAAGAATATTGAAATTAGTAAACAGTTTACTCATCATTTTAGATCATTTTATTGATATTTGTGGGAATCAGCAAATGGAATTTTTTACCGACGCTATTCTCCAGATGTTACAGGTATTATTACAGATGTACAGGTGTTTGTTACAGATGTGGTTCTAGAGGTCTTCAAATGTTACAGAAGTAGTTACAATGCTCCAGATGTTTGAATGTTACAGATTTTCAACAAATTTCTTCAGCTCCTTGAATGTTACAGATGTGTGTATATTAGAGACGCTATTCCAGGTGTTTTAATGTTGCAGATGCTCTACATGTGCATATATTTCTTAAATCGCAGTTACTCCCATATATATATATATATATATATATATATATATATATATATATATATATATATATATATATATATATATATATATATATATATATATAATAAAATATAGGGGCACAGTGGCTTAGTGGTTAGCACGTTCGCCTCACACCGCCAGGCTCCGGGTTCGATTCCCGTCTCGGTCCATGTTGTGTGTGTGGAGTTTGCATGTTCTCCCCGTGCCTCAGGGGGTTTTTCTCCGGGTTCTCCAGTTTTCCTCCCGGTCCAAAAACATGCACGGTAGGTTGATTGGCACCTTGGAAAAATTGTCCCTAGTGTATGAATGCGATGTGTGTGTGTGTGTGAGTGTGTGTGTGCCCTGCGATGAGGTTGGCATTCCATCCAGGGTGTATCCTGCCTTAATGCCCATAGACGCCTGAGATGGGCACAGGCTCCCCCGTGACCCGAGGGAAGATCGGATATAGCGGTAGCAAGATGAATGAATGAATATATATATATATATATATATATATATATATATATAGTATATGTGTATAAGTATATATATATGTGTGTGTGTATGTATGTGTGTGTGTATATATGCATGCTGGAGTGGTGATGACCAGAATGCTCCAGCAGGTTTCGCTGCGAACATCGTGATCGCCGCTGTGGAGCTGCAGGAGAAGGAGAGCTCTGCCGCCGGGATCTGTTTATCCAAATATTTCTGAATAAAATACATTTCCAGCGACAGATCAGGAGTGATTTATGAATAAAAACCTGCGCAGCGCAAATCTGGAGGTGAGATAAATAATCATGGAGAGCGTCTGAATTCCAAATGGCTCATTTCTCACTTTAAGGTTGCACTACGTTTAGCAGTGTATACAGTGGTGTAGTCACCCTATATAGTGCACTACATAATGTATTAGTGTTAATGTGTTGTTAAAAGAAATGTATTTTTTTTTAAATCTATATTTCTGTCAAATGTTTATATGATTCAGAGAATCAAGATTGAGTTGGGATATTTATTTCAATCTGTGTATTATTGAAGAACGTCACACTTTATTTGGAAACAACTGCATATTAAAGCAGGTATCTAATCAACCAATCATGTGGAGGCATCAATCAAAGCTACTTACATTAATCACTTTTTGGAACCATGAGCTATAAGATGACATCACGTCAGATTCTGCTCCTGTCAGACATGAAGAAGAATGTGTCATGGCCACAGGATCCTCTCATCCACTCTGCTCATTTGGATATTTAAAAAAACAAAAACATGATCTGCTCCTCAGACCTTATAAACTGACACCTTGTAATGTTCATTCATTCATTCATCTTCTACCGCTTTATCCGATCTTCCATCGGGTCACGGGGAGCCTGTGCCTATCTCAGGCGTCTATGGGCATTAAGGCAGGATACACCCTGGATGGAATGCCAACCCATCGCAGGGCACACACACATTCATACACTAGGGACAATTTTCCAAGGTGCCAATCAACCTTTCATGCATGTTTTTGGACCGGGGGGAAACCGGAGAACCTGGAGAAAAACCCCCTGAGGCACGGGGAGAACATGCAAACTCCACACACACACATGACCGAGACGGGAATCGAACCCGGATCCTGGCGGTGTGAGGCGAACGTGCTAACCACTAAGCCACCGTGCCTGAAGGTGAATCACGTATTTGAGTTAATGCTTGTGATCTTTCACAGGATCCACAACCGTTTAGACCTCACAGGTCAACACAGGTCTGAGTGTTCTTCAGTAAACCTCACTCATCTCATGCTCCTCGTGTAATAGTTTGTAGTATGTAAATGCTGGAGAACCGATGAGTAAATTGCTTAGATGTTCTCCTGTGTGAATCCTCGTCTCTTTTAAGATCATGTTCATCTTTTCATCTTTGTCTCCTCAGACACGACTCTTTTTTTTTTTTTTGCTCATTAGCTTTGTAAAGAAACGTGTACAGATTCAGGTGGAGGAACTTCAGGTTCTGGGGAACCCATGAGCCCCATGGACCATCAGAGGATTATAAAAAAGGAAGAAGCGGAAGAGGAAGGATACTTCTGTAAGTATCAGTCAGATACTCGTGATTTATTCCAGATTGGGACTGAAGCTGTGATGAATTTTCAGGTGTAGCAGCTGGGCGAATCACTCCGGAGCACCAACGCATACAGGTCAAAAAAGAAGAGCCGGAAGAAGAAGGCTTCCTCTGTAGGAGCCCTGAAGCTCAGGGAGGGATTCACATTAAGTATGTGAAAGAAGAAGAGTCTGAAGATGAAGATTCCCTCTGTAGCTCTACAGTGTGTGGTTAAGTAACAATGACACTAACACTCACCCATAAGGAGAAGGAGGAGGAAGATGTAATGGTTGATTAAAGAAGAGCAAACATTCTGTTTACAGCAGTGGTGGATAGTCATTATGTTATAGAGTAATGAAGTAAACATAATTCTGTACTTAAGGAGTTTTTACTTTACTGAAGTTTTTCCATTCGAGGAGATTTTTTACTTTAAATTCACTACATTTCAAACCTTTTACTACATTTAGTGAAATCAGTCGTACCTTTTTATTGAGGAGCATAAAACATCAAACAGAACATTTGTAAAGGAATAAATGATTGAGAAACCCCTGACTGGAACTCAAAACAACATTTATTTATATTTATTGTAGAATGTTTTGGGTTCATGGGTCATGTTCTCATTGCATTGCAATATTATATATATATATATATATATATATATATATATATATATATATATATCAGTGTGATCTTTAATATCATTGTATTCAATGATTGGTGTGTTCCATTCCAGTCTTTTCACTAAAACAGAGATGAATAAGTGATAAAAATGATCATAAATAGTACTTTTCAGACTTAAGTACATTATCAGGTTTTTGTACTTTTACTCAAGTGTAAACTCATATTTTACAGAGTACATGGTCAGGTGTCCACATACTTTAGGCTGTATAGTATATGAATGGATGTGGAACTGAATGGATGTGACTTGTGAGATGTGTGTGTTTCAGGACAACAAAACAGTCCCATCAAAATTTTTGTTTTATATATAATCTATTTTCCTGTATATTGTTCCAGAACTGGACGACGCTCCGGTTTTCACCTGCTCCTGGTGTTCACTTTCCTATACATCTCAAGCGTACCTCCACAAGCATGTCAGAAGACACCACGATGAGGAATATGAACGACTGGTGCGATCCGGACAGATACAGGATGAGACGAGGAAGATCTCCAGGGTGGAGGGATCTCTCCGGAGGAATGCGTGTGATCAGAGCGACGTCTATCCGTGCTCGGAGTGCGGGAGGAGTTTCAGCGATCAGAGCAACCTGCGTCGTCACCAGCGCATTCACACGGGAGAGAAGCCGCATCGCTGCTCGCAGTGCGGAAAGCGTTTCATCCGACACAGCGACCTCCAGATACACCGGCGTGGCCACACGGGGGAGAAACCGTACAGCTGCTCCGAGTGTGGCAAGAGTTTTACCACCAGGGGCAATCTCCAGATCCATTACTCGGTCCATACTGGGGAGAAACCGCACCGCTGTCCAGAGTGTGGGAAGACTTTCGCTCAGCAGGGAAACCTTCAGAGGCACCAGCGCATTCACAACGGGGAGAAACCTTACTTCTGCTCGCAGTGTGGCAAGAGCTTTAACCAGCCAAGCACTCTCAAAGCGCACCAATCCATTCACACGGGACAGAAGCCGTACCGCTGTTCCCAGTGTGGAAAAGGTTTTGCCCAGCACAGCAAACTCCAGCGACATCAGCACATTCACGACAGCATGAAAAAAACCTGTCGCTGCTTACAATGTGGGCGGGGTTTCACCGCCAAGGGCCAACACCAGTGTGTTCACGTGGCTGAGGAAACATTTCCGTGCGAGTGTTCCAACTTGTGTGAGCCAGCACTTCCAAACATCAACCAATGACAAACCAGGGTCAGTGTAAGTCCTGGATTGTGATTGGCTGGACGGAGTTGAACGCACAGATTGTGTACAAACACCTGCAACCATCATTCGTGATTGATGGAGCTCTGTTTACAAGATTATTTTTCCACAAAATCACCTTCAAAATCCCCTTTCACAGCAATACAGTGTTCCCAGGGTTCCTCTGCAACGTGTCTTAGAAATCTTTTTAAATCACCTTCTGCAATCGGGTGACTCGGTGGTGACAAAATGGTGAGCTGGATCTTCATCTTCAAAAGTGAGATGATGGTCCCAGAGTCCACACATGGTTGGCATAGCAGCAGTTTCACAGCTCCTGATGTACACGCGGCGGTATCAATTGACATACTGGTTTATGAAGGTCGGTGCTCCCTGTGACTGAGTGTTTAGGCTTTGCTGTCATCTGCTAGTGTGTTACAAAAACCTTTTGACACCACTTCACGACATCCACTTCCAGGTCCATCCACATGTATTGCAGGTATTTCCTAACGACCTCACTGAGCTACATGGAGCATGTGGTTTAGCATGTGGTTGAACCTCTATGGTGAATAGAGGGATTTTCACTTCAAGGCAGAAACTTTGGAAGACAAACTGGAAAAGAAAATGTTCAAATGAGAAATAGACCCAAAAAAAAACAGTTTAGTTCCCTTTTAATAAACATTTCATATTTATTAAACCTTGTGTAAATAAAATGTGTTTTAATGTAATTCTCTGGCACTACTTTATTTGTGTTTGTGATTCGGAGCAGCACATTTGTAGATGTATTGAGGCGTGTATATAAAAAAATGTAATTTTCAACATAATCTGGTGTAAATTGGTAATCCATGGAATCCTCTGGTGATTTTTCACCTCCACATCCACATACTGTAACACCTCACACCTATACCTGGCATATCGGTTGATATACAGTATATACAGTATATGTACACATGAATGACAGAAGCAGATGTTCAAATAAAGGCAAAGGAAGTAGAATCAAAAAGTAAATAAATAATATGGTCTGAAAGTGTATTGTTAAATACACAAATCAGACCCAAGAGTTGTTCTGTATCTTTACAATTCATTAAATATTCTACATAAAGGGACGCAGTCGTGGTTGTGCCATGGTGTTATGGATGCTTTGAGGATGGTGCCACAGCAGAAGTAAGGCTTCACAGCACATAGTAATGAAATACTATTTGATTAAATAGAACTTATCTTTATAAACTTTTTTCAGTCATTCATTCATCTTCTACCGCTTTTATCCGATCTTCCCTCGGGTCACGGGGAGTCTGTGCCTATCTCAGGCATCTATGGGCATTAAGGCAGGATACACCCTGGATGGCACGGGGAAAAACCCCCTGAGGCACGGGGAGAACATGCAAACTCCACACACACACATGGCCAAGGCGGGAATCGAACCCGGACCTTGGCGGTGTGAGGCGAACATGCTAACCACTAATCCACCGTGCCCCTCTGATACACTTTATTCAGTCATCAGTGTCTAATTTGGAATAGTAAAATAGTACAAAGATATATTATAGTTAATAACATACAGTTTGCTTGGTATTTGAAATAATGTATCTACAGAACATAAAGTGTGGAAACATCTGGAGTTTTACGTTTTTTCAGACTCACATTCTTCGTTCTTTCACTTCTAGGTAAGCAAGCCTATATAAAACTTATATTAATAATGGAATATATTCCAGATATTGAATTTGACCAAACAAATCAGATTCTATTTCCATGAAGAAGAATGAAGAACAGCTTTACACACTCTCAGCATACAGACAAACTTTCAGATGAAATACTTTATAAAAATCTCCAAAAATATGTTCTCAGAAAAGAAAGTTTGGCGACTGTTAACCGTAATATTCTGAAATGAAATAGGACTGCGTGATAAATGACTGAATTATTAAAAAGTCAGAATTAGAGTAGTAATATTAGGATGCGTCCTGCTGATATAAAAACCCTATTTAATATATGCAAAGCTTTGAACAGGGGCACGGTGGCTTAATGGTTAGCACGTTCGCCACACCGCCAGGGTCCGGGTTCGTGTGTGTGGAGTTTGCATGTTCTCCCTGTGCCTCAGGGGGATTTTTCTCAGGGTTCTCCCGTTTCCCCCGGTCCAAAAACATGCACGGTAGTTTATTGGCACCTTGGAAAATTGTCCCTAGTGCAGGGTTGTCCAATCTTTTCCACAAAGGGAAAAGATTAATTGATTGGATTGAAAATTTGCACCCCCACTGGCCCTTCGTGGAAATGATTGGACACTCCTGTATTAGTATTACTTAAGTCTTAATCCAGAGAGGCACGGTGGCGTAGTGGTTAGCACATTCGCCTCACACCGCCAGGATCCGGGTTCGATTCCCGTCTCGGTCATGTGTGTGTGGAGTTTGCATGTTCTCCCCGTGCCTCAAGGAGGTTTTTCTCCGGGTTCTCCGGGTTCTCCGGTTTCCTCCCGGTCCAAAAACATGCACGGTAGGTTGATTGGCACCTTGGAATTATCCCTAGTGTATGAATGTGTGTGTGTGTGTGTTTGTGAGTGTGTGTGCCCTGCGATGGGTTGGCATTCCATCCAGGGTGTATCCTGCCTTGGTGCCCATAGACGCCTGAGATAGGCACAGGCTCCCCGTGACCCAAGAGATCGGATAAAGCGGTAGAAAATGAATGAATGAATGAATGAATGAAAGTCTTAATCCAATCAATTAAGGGTCACACCTGATAGGCATTGAAAATGAAAATCATTAGATTGAAGCAGGTAAATTTTAGGGTGGACTTGGTTTGGTTGGAATGAAAACCTGCACCCACACTGGCCCTTTGTGGAAAAGATTGGACAACCCTGCCCTAGTGTATGAATGTGAGTGAGTGTGTGTGTGTGTGTGTGTGTCCTGCGATGGGTTGGCATTCCATCCAGGGTGTATCCTGCCTTAATGCCCATAGACGCCCTAGATCAGGGGTGTCAAACTCGGTTCCTGGAGGGCGGCAGCCCTGCAGTGTTTTGTTCCAACCCTGCTCCAATATACATACTATGTAGTTTTCAAATAAGTGATTTGTATTATTTGATTTGATTAGTTGGATCAGGTGTGTTTTAATTATGGTTGAAGCTAAAACTCTGCCCCTTCTAGAACTTAATATGTGAGAGCTTCCTCAAAGTGTGCTAAGAATTTCTCCTACCTTCCTTCATCTTCTGCTAATAAATATGATTTTGTGGGGAAAATATTTTTACTAGCCTTTTTTTTTTGTTGTTGTTCTAATTGGCTCCAAACCAGGGGTGTCAAACTAACTTAACTAAACTCAAGCATAATTAAAAACACCTAAACAAAACACCGCAGGGCTGCGGCCCTCCAGGAATGGAGTTTGACACCCCTGCCCTAGATAGACACAGACTCCCCGTGACCCGAGGCGGTAGGCGGTAGAACAGGGGTGTCAAACTCCATTCCTGGAGGGCCGCAGCCCTGCGGTGTTTTGTTCCAACCCTGCTCCAATATACACACCATGTAGTTTTCAAATAAGCCTTAATGACTTGATTATTTGGATTAGGTGTTTTTAATTATGCTTGAGTTTAGTTAAGTTAGTTTGACACCCCCTGGTTTGGAGCCAATTAGAACAACAACAACAAAAAAAGGCTAGTAAAAATATTTTCCCACAAAATCATATTTATTAGCAGAAGATGAAGGAAGGTAGGAGAAATTCTTAGCACACTTTGAGGAAGCTCTCACATATTAAGTTCTAGAAGGGCAGAGTTTTTGCTTCAACCATAATTAAAACACACCTGATCCAACTAATCAAGTCATTAAGGCTTATTTGAAAACTACATGGTATGTATATTGGAGCAGGCTTGGAACAAAACACTGCAGGGCTGCCGCCCTCCAGGAACCGAGTTTGACACATGTGCGGTAGAAGATGAATGAATGAATGAATGAATGAATGAATGAATGAATGAATGAATGAACGCTTTGAACACCTAAAAACATAATATAGGTGTTACCTGAAAGCTGTATTCTCAGAACACTCCAGCAGGCGGCGCTGTAAACTCACAACAGAAGAAGACGATGGCTGTGTTTATTTTGAGTGAACCGTTGGTTTTCTCTTTTTGAGGTAAACATTTTAATGCGAATTCTCCTGTCTGGGCTTCAGAACAACACATTTGGTGGATTTCTGTGAGACTGTGAGAACCTTCGGTATGTTTTTACTTTAAAACCTGAGGTAAGTTGAAGAAGCTACTCTGCTAACAGTTTAGCCTCGGGACCCAGTGGTGTGGAAGTGCAGGAGATCCGGAGAGTGGAGCCGTGACGTAGTAAATAATATGTAAATAATAAAGCCGTGACGTAGTAAATTATATGACTGATCATTTTCACATTGGAAAATAAAAGTGAATTCTTGCATGAAGTTTTGGTTTTCAGTAAGACTTCCGGAGACACCATAAAGATCTCCTCATAAGAACTGTTATGGAGTCAGCAGTGATGGAGCTGAGAGAACTTCCATCTCCTCCTGCAGACTCACAGGTAATCATCATCATCATCATCATCATCATCATCATCATTAACTTTCCACCATTAGTTACTGATCTTAGCTCATTTATTCCACCATTCTGATGGTTCCTGGAGGTTCCTTGAGAGTTCTGATGTGTTGTAGAGCATCACATGGACATGGTACATGTATTTGCACAAGTTCTACTGTTACTTCATTCATTCATCTTCTACCGCTTTATCCGATCTTTCCTCGGGTTACGGGGAGTCTGTGCGTCTATGGGCATTGAGGCAGGATACACCCTGGATGGAATGCCAACCCATCGCAGGACACACACACACACACACACATTCATACACTAGGGACAATTTTCCAAGGTGCCAATCAACCTACCGTGCATGTTTTTGGACCGGGGGAGGAAACCGGAGAACCCGGAGAAAAACCCCCTGAGGCACGGGGAGAGCATGCACAAACTCCACACACACACATGGCCGAGACGGGAATCGAACCCCCGGACCCTGGAGGTGTCTGTTACTGTTACTTCAATGGAATTCTATTTAAGTATAAGTTAAATTATACTTGAAACAGACTTTATTTTATTTTATATTTATATCAGTGCATGGTAAATTTACTTCAGTAAAAACAACTTTACAGTACTAAGAATTTGTCTCGGTGTCAGGTGCGAGCATATACACATGCAAAATAAAATAAATACATAAATAAATAAATACACACACGTATATATCTCAAATAGCTTGTTTTGGAGGTTCATCTTTACAAATGTAAAAGCAGTAACAATATAAGAAACGTAATAAATGAATAATCACTACACATTTTTTGAGTTGTGATTGTGGGTTTGTTCACCTATATGATTTTTGTTTTGTACGTGTCCTTAAATTAAAATGTCAAAAATTTAATAAATAACTAATAAAACTGGGCACGGTGGCTTAGTGGTTAGCACGTTCGCCTCACACCGCCAGGATCCGGGTTCGATTCACGTCTCGGTCATGTGTGTGTGGAGTTTGTGCATGTTCTCCCCGTGCCTCAGGGGTTTTTTCTCCGGGTTCTCCGGTTTCCTCCCCCGGTCCAAAAACATGCATGGTAGGTTGATTGGCACCTTGGAAAAATTGTTCCCTAGTGTATGAATGTGTGTGTGTGTGAATGTGTGTGTGCCTGTGATGGGTTGGCATTTCATCCAGGGTGTATCCTGCCTTAATGCCCATAGACGCCTGAGATAGGCACAGGCTCCCCGTGACCAGAGGGAAGATCGGATAAAGCGGTAGAAGATGAATGAATGAAGTAATAAAACTTTACATAAGTGTAATTTTTGCACTTTTGCTGCAAAAGAAATGTTTTAATGTAATTTATGCTAATGAGAGAAATTGCAAATACAAATACGGAATTCAGAAAGTTGTGGATGACATTTCGCTTTAATCTGGTCTGTTTCACTGGTCTTGTACGTCTTCATGTTTCTTTTTGGTGAATTTCATCATTTTCATTTTAAAGATGCATTTATTGTGCACCCTTTAATCCAGCAGTTTGGTAGTTTCGTAAATGTAATTTTATTTAAATATTTTATATTACATTATTTTTATTATTCTGTAAAAATATGATTTTAAATAAGTACAGTACTTAAAAAAAACCTTATGTAAAAAAAATCTAAAAAAAAAAAAATACAGATCTTGAATAAAGAGAGAAAAAAAGAGAAGAAAACTACTCCAGGGGGCACTATGGTGGTTTAGTGGTTAGCACGTTCGCCTCACACCGCCAGGGTCCGGGTTCGATTTCCGTCTCGGCCTTGTGTGTGTGGAGTTTGTGCATGTTCTCCCCGTGCCTCAGGGCTTTTTCTCCGGGTTCTCCGGTTTCCTCCCCCGGTCCAAAAACATGCACGGTAGGTTGATTGGCACCTTGAAAAAAATTGTCCCTAGTGTATGAAAGTGTGTGTGTGTGTGTGTGTGTTTGTGCCCTGCAATGGGTTGGCATTCCATCCAGGGTGTATCCTGCCTTAATACCCATAGACGCCTGAGATAGGCACAGACTCCCCGTGACCCGAGGGAAGATCGAATATAGCGGTAGAAGATGAATGAATGAATGAAAACTACTCCATAACAGCAGCACAACAAAATGTATGTCATTAGTAATTAATTACTTTAAAGCTCTGTAAACAAAAGTACCGATTGTCAAGACCACGTGTCATGGCGACCTGCAAAAACATTAGTATTACCATTTACAGAGCAAAAAAATCAATCAAATATCTTTCCAGATTGTGTCCACCATATGTAACACTGGTATTGGATATTGAACATTGGCACCGTACTTCCGTATGGAATGAACATTGTTTAAACGTTATCCGTATAGAATGGAATGAACCATTATTTCATTTAATGTTTTTTTTTGTTTGTTTGTTTGTTTTTTAAAACATGCTCGTACTTTTTGGTCTTTAGCACTGTGGGGGAAAATATACAGCTGGAGATTACGGAGGAACAACAGAGTCCGAAGAACACGTCACCTTTTTAAATCTTCAGATACACGTTAAAAAGGAAGAGAATGTAGACGAGGCATTCCCCCGTAAGTCAACACAAACACTGACTTTTTACCCTATTTACGAGTTATACATGATTTAAATGTAGTTATTGAAATTTCAGGTGAAGTGACACCAGTCTCTGTAGGACGCACAACACCTGTGGACCAGCAGTATCATGTGAAAAAGGAGGAACCTGAAGACTACCTCTGTAAGACGACGGAAAAGTGTGCAATATTAAGAAATATGTATTATCAAATTTGGAGAAATACAATAACTCCAGAGGAGTATATTCATTCATTCATTCATTCATCTTCTACCGCTTTATCCGATCTTCCCTCGGGTCACGGGGATCCTGTGCCTATCTCGGGCGCCTATTTGCATTAAGTCAGGATACACCCTGGATGGAATGCCAACCCATCGCAGGGCACACACACTCACATTCACATACTAGGGACAATTTTCCAAGGTGCCAATCAACCTATCGTGCATGTTTTTGGACCGGGAGGAAACCGGAGAACCCGGAGAAAAACCTCCTTAAGGCACGGGGAGAACATGCACAAACTCCACACACACATGGCCGAGACGGGAATCGAACCCGGGCCCTGGCGGTGTGAGGCGAATGTGCTAAGCCACCGTGCCCCGCCCATTATACCTTTATACCTATTATAAGTATTATACAGTTTTAGAGAAGGTAGGAATTTGTGCTGGTCTTGCGGAGTTGTATCTCTTCTCTACACATGACGATAATGCGTTATCACCCACTCGTCTTTCGTCTTTACACGTGTTCATTTAAAACAAACGTTATGAAAAATGGAAAAAATTATGAACCAAAATTCTTTGTTCGTTTTATGCGTTAATTTCAAATCCAAAAGCATTTAAAACTATTAAAATACCTGATATCTGCTTTGTACAATGAATTCCTAATGCTGTTCATTTTCCGCTCCAGACATGAAGCATGCAGACTTCTACTGCTCCTGGTGTTCGCTTTTCTGTACCTCTCAAATTTCCCTCCACAAACACATCGAAAGTTACCACTACGAGGAATACAAGAGACTCGTGAAATTAGGGGAGATCAACGACGACGCTGTTATGACCACGGTAAGCTCCGGTATTCAGGAGCCCGCCTCTATGATCCTTGGCAATAACATTCCTAATACACAGACGCAGGAAGGAGTCTATCCCTGCTCTCAGTGTGGGAAGAGTTTTACCGACCGCCGCTATCTCAGACGGCACCAAAAGATCCACAAAGGAGAAAAGAAGTATCAGTGCTTGGAGTGCGGCAAGAGTTTCACCCAACACTACAATCTCCAAGTACACCAGCGCACACACAGCGGAGAAAATCCGTATCGCTGCTCCGAGTGCGGGAAAAGTTTCGTACGGAAAAACGATCTCCAGCTACACGAGCGCATTCACACCGGAGAGAAGCCGTACCGCTGCTCAGAGTGCGGTAAGAGCTTTTCCAAACAGAGTAACCTTCAGAGACATCAGCGCATTCACTCGGGCGAGAAACCCTACCAGTGCTCGTACTGCACGAAGATGTTTGTAGACAAAGGAAATCTCAACGTCCACCAGCGCATTCACAGCCGGGACAAATCGTACCGCTGCTCCCAATGCGGAGCGAGTTTCAACCAACAGAGTCACCTGCGAGCGCACTTGCACGTTCACACGGGGGAAAAGCCGCACCGCTGCTCCCAGTGTGGGAAGATGTTCACCGGCAAGCGCCATCTCCGAGTTCATCAGCGCATTCACAACGGAGAAAAGCCGTATCACTGCACGCAGTGCGGCAAAAGTTTTAACCAGCTCAACAACCTTCAAAGGCACTTGAACATTCACACGGGGGAGAAGCCATATTCCTGCTTGCAGTGCGGCAAGAGTTTCAACCGGCAGTGTAACCTGGATCTGCACCGGCGCATTCACTCGGGAGAGAAACCCTACCGCTGTTCCGAGTGCGGCCAAGAGTTTTAATCAACGCAGTCATCTCCAGCGACACCAACGCACCCACACGGGAGAAAAGCTGTTTCAGTGCTCATGTTGTCAGAAGATGTTTCGAGAAAAAGGCAGCCTCACGATCCACCAGCGCGTTCACAGCGGAGAAAAGCCGTATGGCTGTGCACAGTGCGGGAAGAGTTTCAATCAACAGAGTCACCTAAAGAGACACCTGCAAGTCCACACGGGAGAGGAGCTGCATCAGTGCTCACAGGGTGGGAAGGGTTTTAACCAGAAAAGGAGATTTAAACACCACCAACATGTTCACATCTCCTAGGAACTGATTTCTCCGGTTTCCATATGATCAGAGTTTCTAATGGGAAGGTTGGCACTGCTAGTTTAATCCAGTGGTGGACAGTAAATGTGCTTATGTAGCGTTGTCATGTGTCTGCACTTTACTGAATGTTTCCATTTGGGAGACTAGTCAAGTCTTTTTACTCCACTACATTTAGTGAAAACTTTATATTAATGAGCTAAAAAGTTTGTGCATTGGTATTTACTGATCAACAACATATAGTTAAACATTTGAGTAGATCATTTGTAAACGAATACATGATGAAGAAACTCCCGACTGGAACTCACCATAACACCCGTGTCCTTATTTACACCATTTTCTTGTAGAAGGTTTTGGGTTCATGATCATATAATAGATATTAATCAGTGTTTGATCATCAATATCATTTTATTCATAGACTGGCGTTTTAAGAGTCCCATCCCAGTCTTTTCAATAAAACGGAGATGAGTAAGTGATAAAAAATGATAATAGGAACGTTACAGACATAATGAAACATTATAGACATAATAAAAAGTAGTACTTTGGAGAATTAAGTACATTTGAAGCGCTTTACTCATAAAGAGACACATTTTACTGAGTCTACTTTAGCTCAAATACATGGGCTTGGTCCACCACTGGTTTAATATACACTGCCCCTGGTGTATAATTAGCAGGTAAAGCAAGTGAACTATGCTCATGTATCTGTTATATGCATTGATCTGATATGTTCCGAAAACAGTAACTATGGCTGTATGAATAGCCTAGACATTAGACATTATACACACTTTTGGCACTATGTGACTATTATTATGTATACGATACAGAATCAAACCAGCACTAATCGTATTTGCTTCAGCTTTGTACTGGCTCCTGAGCACTTGTTTATGAAGATGGTATACCTCTTCAATAGGCTGCCCCTCAGATGGTCCTCCTAAACAAATGATGTGAACTTTGAACATGATCAATTTTCATACAATGTTTATTCTCATATAGTATAAAATAAAACATAGATATAAAATGTGATGTCACATGGCTTTATTTTCTTATTTTTTTCCTGAATAATTAATGGATTCATTATTCATTTTAAGATCAATCCAATTGAATGTAACGTTTGATCATCTACTGATCGGAAGGTCAGGGTATCGCCAAGCCACTCTTGGGTCCTTAACCCTCTGTGCTCACCATTTGTGCTCTGACCCCAGCTTAGAAAACAAGCTGGGATATGCAGTATATAAGGTTATGCTATTCTACTTGAACAAGACAAGGGGATGGAGCCAATGTCAGATCGCTGTTTCACTGTACGTTTGATCAATTTGGTTGTTGTAGCACATGTGTACATGCCGTTTTAGTACATATAGACTGAATTTTGTGTGTTTATGCTTTAAGTGCTTTAAGCTTTAGTTGTTGATCAGAAAGTTGGATAATCAGGCCCTCTGCTAAGCATACTCGATGAGTTGTAATTTATTTTATGAGTTATGGACCCTATGGAGTTCGCTGGCTAGTCAAAGAGTACAGATGTAGGATTAAATATAATAATACATTGGGGGCACGGTGGTTTAGTGGTTAGCACATTCGCCTCACACCTCCAGGGTGCAGGTTCGATACCCGTGTTGGCCATTTGTGTGTGGAGTTTGCATGTTCTCCCCGTGCCTCAGGGGGTTTTTCTCCAGGTTCTCCGGTTTCCTCCCGGTCCAAAAACATGCACGGTAATTTGATTAGCACATTGGAAAATTGTCCCTAGTGTGTGTTTGTGTGTGTGTGACCTGCGATGGGTTGGCATTCCATCCATAGTGTATCCTGCCATAAGACGCCTGAGATAGGCGCAGACTCCCCGTGACCCGAGGGAAGATCGGACAAAGCGGTAGAAGATGAATGAATGAATGAATGAATGAATAATACTACACGTAACATTTGTGCACTGAAAATATGCAGGTTTATATATTCAAAAGTGAAAAAATTGTCAATTATTTTATTCTATTGTGCTTTTATATTTCCCAGCTGACTATAAACTGATAGCTGAGCCGTAATATATAACTTTGGCTTTAGCAGACCTGAAATCAAGCCCGACTTTTTTACCATCTGTAGGTAGTGTTGGCCTATGGAGATCCTACAACATTAACCCATTCACAATACATGTATTTTGGAACGATTGTACTTTATGATTAAGCTAAATGGATTCAATAGACAGCTCAATCAGCTTTTTATAAACTTCAAATGGCCAAATATCAAACTTTCTGACAATCAACTCAGCTGTGCTGGATAATAAATGGATTTTTCTGACCCCAGCGGAATAAAAAAAAAAAGAATGTTTGAATAAGCAGTGAGATAGACTGGACTCTCAACTTCAATTCTGGCATCAACTCAACCTCTGGGGTTTAAAACTGGGCTGACTGTGTAATCCCATAAAGAAGCATTTGAACAGAGGCACACATGGAAAGATAGTTTCCAAGGTCAGAATGAGAAAAATATTTTATGAAAAAGGACTGAGTATATATATATCTTTACAGCTAAACTGGGTCTGTGGGGCTACACTCTTTATGCCCTCATTGCTCTTGAATTTTGGAATATTTTTGGAAATATCTTTTCAACAGGAGGGATTTCATTTAATTGTCCTACATTCTGACTTCTTTCTAGACCAGAGGATGCAGGCAAAGAACAGGCCTTTCAGAACATCTCATCATCTTGTACACTAAACACTGCAGTACATTTATCTTAATTCTCTCTGAGTGCGAGTCAACCTGACAAGAAAAATTACCATTCATTCATTCATCTTCTACCGCTTTATCCGATCTTCCCTCGGGTCACGGGGAGTCTGTGCTTATCTCAGGCGTCTATGGGCATTAATGCAGGATACATTAATGCCAACCCATCACAGGACACACACACACACACATTCATACACTAGGGACAATTTTCCAAGGTGCCAATCGACCTCCCGTGCATGTTTTGGAACCAGGGAGGAACCCGGAGAACCTGGAGAAAATGACCCTGAGGCACGGGGAGAACATGCACAAACTCCACACACACATGGCCGAGACGGGAATCGAACCCAGTGTGAGGCGAACGTGCTAACCACTAAGCCACCGTGCCTCCTAGAAATATTCATTCATTCATTCATCTTCTACCGCTATATCCGATCTTCCCTCGGGTCACTGGGAAAGTCTGTGCTTATCTCAGGCGTCTATGGGCATTAATGCAGGATACACCCTGGATGGAATGCCAACCCATCACAGGACACACACACACAGACACATTCATGCACTAGGGACAATTTTCCAAGGTGCCAATCAACCTACCGTGCATGTTTTGGGACCATGGAGGAAACCGGAGAACCTTGAGAAAAAGACCCTGAGGCACGGGGAGAACATGCACAAACTCTACACACACACAGACGGGAATCGAACCCGGACCCTGGCGGTGTGAGGCGAACGTGCTAACCACTAAACCACCGTGCCCCTTAGAATTATTACCAAATCTTATTAATTTAGAGCTTCTGTTTAAAACCTCTGCAACAGCTCAATATATAACAATGTATTTGTCAGGAAATCTGGGAACATCTGGATAATTCTTCGGATATTGTTTTCCTTTCAGACTTAATTTTATTCCATTAAATCTGTACTGCATGGACTGGTTTCACTTTATCCGAATCATTTTCTCTGTAGCTGGATATATTTTATTCATACAGTTTTTTATGTAGTAAACAGTGGGATGTCGTCATACACTTTCTTGATTTGGACAATGAAGCGTCTGGTTGACTTACAGGTGGCGGTCTTTATCATCAGGTGTTTCCTGTTTTAAATGATGGTCTGGAGGTGAATCGTATCCTGAGGAATCAGGTACAGTAAAAATACACAGTTTTAACATAAGCAACAATAATAACACCATGTCACAGATAATGTAGCGCATGTTTAAGTTTATATGTGGGGAAAAAGACGCTGGATTTCCTGTGCAGACCCCAAATCCACCCAGTGACTTAGTATAGTAATATGGCGTCCGCGTTAACGGACCACAGCACCGATTAACAACCGCTTTTCATTCATTCATTCATTCATTTCATTTTCTACCGCTTTATTAATCCAATCTTCTCGGGTCACGGGGAGCCTGGGCCTATCTCAGGCGTCTATGGGCATTAAGGCAGGATACACCCTGGATGGAATGCCAACCCATCACAGGACACACACACACTCACATTCACACACACATTCATACACTAGGGACAATTTTCCAAGGTGCCAATCAACCTACCGTGCATGTTTTTTTTGGACCGGGGAGGAAACCGGAGAACCCGGGAGAAAAACCCCCTGAGGCACGGGGAGAACATGCACAAACTCCACACACACATGGCCGAGACGGGAATCGAACCCGGATCCTGGCGAACGTGCTAACCACTAAACCACCGTGCCCCTCCGCTTTTCATGCTTTTTATTAAATCATTCTACATTGTAATTTCACCACAGAGGTAAAACCATGACATAGTATTTGAGTTTGTAGATGCTTCATTGAAAGAGATCATTTGTGCACAAACAGGAAATAAGAAACAGTTCTTCTGTAATGTACGGCTTCAATATATATATATATATATATATATATATATATATATATATATATATATATATATATATATATATATATTTTTTTTTTTTTTGTGTGTGTGTGTCTGTGTGTGTGCCGTACAGTGCTGCCACTAACCATGTAAAAATCTGAATAAAAAATATATTTATATTTATTATTATTTTATTATATAATAATAAAATTATTATTATTTTTAAAATCTCTTGCATTTGTTTTTACATGGCACTAAGCTCCTTTAAAAATAGAAATTTTTCAGACTGAACATAATCCTTCAGACAGGAGTCTCCATGGACTATGATGTTTGTGGATGATATTGTGATTTGTGGTGAGAGTAGAGGTGTGGGCTGGAGAGACGGGAATGAAAGTCAGTAGGAGTAAGACAGTACACATCTGTGTGAATGAGAGGGAAGGCAGGGGAGTGGTGCGCTGGCAGCGAGAGGAGGTGGTGAAGGTGGATGAGTTTAAGTACCTGGGTTCATCAGTGCAAGCAGGGTGAAGTGGGTGTAGAAGTGAAGGAAAGGGTGCAGGTGGAGTGGGTGGAATTTACAAGACTGTAGTGATTCCTGTGGCGATGTTGTCTAACAGACAGGAAGATGGAGGAGTTGAAGGTGTTGAGATGTTCATTGGGAGTGATGAGGATGGACAGGATTATAAATGAGTTTATTAGAGTGACATGGAGAATGTTTGGAGACGAGGTGATGGAGGCTGACATGTGCAGAGGAGGGATCAGGGGTGCATTGGGTGAAGAATGCTGGAGAAAAGAGGAATAGCCAAAGACGAGGTTTATTGATGTGAAGGAAAAACATGCAGGTTTTTTTAGGGGCAGGTTTATGTTATGGTGTTATGGATTAGGATTATATAAAATAAGAGAAAATAAACAACAAATAAAAATCTAATGTCACATCATATATCTTAATAATAAATATAAAATATATCTAGAGAAAAAAAAATTTACGTTCCCATACCGGGAGTCGAACCCGGGCCGCCTGGGTGAAAACCAGGAATCCTAACCGCTAGACCATATGGGAGCTCTGACAACACAGTGATCGGCGGCCCTTTTAGAGATTCAATTCTTACTATAAATAAGGCTAAATACATTTTTAAAGAAATAAAAATACAAAAAAAAAAACGTTTTAATCACGTATAGAGAAATAAAACGATATATTTACGATACCACGGTTACTAACTTGCAGTTGCAACATATTACCGCTAGAGGGTACTAATTAGTACAATGTAAACGACAGTAAGGTTTAGAAATACGGATTGAACGGGGTGTGTATTGAAAAACCATTCAAATAAGTTTTAAATAAAAACAATATAGCACATAATATGCATGTTTACGCGTTCTCTAGAAAACACAATAAATGCATCTTCTTCTTTATACTTTGGATGCAATACCATCAAAGCGAATAAATATCACATAGGTGGCGCTCTTCCTCTGTATTAAACCATACTGTTGCACAGACATGGTCATTTCTTCCCTCAGTCCAGCCTCCACTACTATTTCTCCACTACTTTACTTAACATTTTATATATATATATATATATATATATATATATATATATATATATATATATATATAAATAAGATCCTCGCGGTATTGCGTGTCTAATTGCATATATGAGACTACAATTTAAACTGCATCACCTGATAAGTCATTGCTGTTGAAAAACAATCCTGTTGTTATGATCGAAGTGATTTAGAGGGAAAATGTGTTCAAACCACGTGATTCCGTGGGAATTATAGCTTATAGATAAGTTACACATCATGGCCGCCTGCCGGTGCATGAGATCACGAGCGTAAGTGATTATATGCAAATCATATTCCATTTCAATCAAACGGCAAAATAAGCCGTAATGTAGGTCAGGAACGGCGTCGTTACCCACTGATGGAGGAGACGAGTGGGTTATAACGATGTGAGTTTGAGAAAAGAAAGCTTCGGCTGAAGTTGGGCCAGGATTCCTTCTGTACTGAGAATGTAATAAACACCAGTTTCTCTGTGTATTGACTTGGCAGTGCTCGATCCTCCAGATGAAGGCCGTGTTTGTGTATATAATAATCATACGTCCTGTCTATGGGGTGCTGCACTGAGACGTGGGTTGGGTGGGACGACACACTGATCCTTTATATTAGTTTTAATCCATAACTTCAGAAGATTATTACTGTAAATACTTTCATTGAAAAGAGCGTTTTATTCATCATATAAAACAAAACCACAGCTCGTTATGTTACATTCCTGTCATCCTCTGTCAGAGTATATTCTAGCTTTACTCCTGACACTGGAGACTCCTTCCATACATATTACACCACCACGTGCCTCCTTACAGACCTGTTTCCACGCGGAGTGCGCAATAGAAACGCTAACGTGTCAGAATGAGCGTGTCAATAAAAAAAACCTTCAATACGATCAAAGCTGCTGTTCCAGAGAATTCATCAACATCTTACAGGAACTGTCCTGCCAGCAGAGGGCGCTGTGTCTTTGTTTCACGCAACAGAACAATAGCACAAAATGACTTTCACTCTCCTTCTCTCTCTCTCTCTCTCTCTCCCTACATACCTATTGTTCTCTCTCTCTCTTTTTCTTCCTGTCTATTCCCACCATCTCTCCCTGTGGTGTACAGTAATGAAATAAATGTTATTAATTACGTATATTTTTCCCATGTATTTTACACTTCTTCTTTAACTTCACTGCATTTTACTTTATATTATATATTGTGAAATCATTCATTCATTCATTCATCTTCTAGCGCTTTATCCGATCTTCCTCGGGTCACGGGAAGTCTGTGCCTATCTCAGGCGTCTATGGGCATTAAGGAAGGATGGAATGGAACACCCTGGATGGAATGCCAACCCATCACACACACACACACACACACTCACATTCACACACTAGGGACAATTTTCCAAGTTGCCGATCAACCTACCGTGCATGTTTTTGGACCGGAGAGGAAACCGGAGAACCCGGAGAAAAACCCCCTGAGGCACGGGAGAACATGCAAACTCCACACACACATGGCCGAGACGGGAATCGAACCCGGACCCTGGCGGTGTGAGGCGAACGTGCTAACCACTAAACCACTGTGCCCCTTATTGTGAAATCATTCTGTTTTATTAATAAGGATAAACACGTGCAGTAACACACCAATCAGGGTAGAGGGCGCTGTGTTGGGATCGTGTTTTGATTGGTGTTTGGTAATAAACACTGAGTATAAAATTTCTAGAGGAATAAATAATAAATAAATTATTGACTGGAAATCAAAACAACATCATGTTTTTATTTACTGTGGAAAGTTTTTGTGTTTTTGATAATTTATTATAAATATTTATTAGTATTTTTTTGATCTTTAATATCATTCTGATTAGTGAACGTTTAAAGAGACTTTTTTACTTTGACTACTTTCACTCTTTAAAACCTCTCATTCTCTACCTCTCTCTCTCTCTCTCACTCTCTCTCACTCTCTCACTCTCTCACTCTCTCACTCACTCACTCTCTCACTCTCTCTCACTC